>JAOXJP010012281.1:0-17739 GCA_025762735.1 Platanus orientalis | reverse complement strand
AAATATAATTTTATATATATATATATATATATATATATATTTGATTTATTGCAATTAAGAATGCATTCTTGGAATGGTTTTTAAATGGGGCCTTAGAAACTAGGACTGTTTGGTATCCAAAAACTATTAATGATGTAGTCTATATAAGAGAAACAAGCCCACACATTTTGGATGGAGAATAATGAACTATGTTGGGTTATTAGGTATAGGAGTTAAATTACTTTGAGCTATTCTGCTGCCTTTCTCTCTTCTTCTTCATGACTTTCTTACTATATCTGTTTCAAGTTTCAAGGGTGGAAGAAGACTTCATTAGCTACTGCTTCAACTTTAAACAATTTTAGTCAGATACAGTCATCAGATAAGATCTATTTCAGCTTCTAAATCTAGTTTCTAGTGGGAATTGTGGACTGTTCTGTTATGAGTAAATCAGTCTTTGACCAGTTCATATTAATATGTGATCAGCACAGTCTCTTCTTATTTTCTAGGAGTTCTGTTCATTGTGTTATATAAGCCGATCCGGTATACGGATCTATTCCAACTAGATTCTAGTTCAGCTATAATCTTTGGAGATTCAAGTATTAGACCCTATAAAACCATCTGGTTCTGGACTTTGCTGTTATGGAATCTCTTTATCAGACCTGAGTTTTGCATTTTTTTTTTGATAAATAATGACTTTATTAGAGAGAGAGAAAAGGAAAATAAATAATAAAACAACAGGCAGCCAAAGACCAAAACCCCCATCAGCCCAAAATATCAGGCATTACATTGGCACAAAATAAACCATCCAAACCCACCCCCCAGTTGATGATTTTATCAGCAAGAGCATTTTGGGACCTCAGCACATGAGATAGAGAAATCTTTATCGAGACAACTAACTACCAAATCTGATGAACTATGTTAGCATATTTCCAAAAATCATCACCTCTGCCCGTCCCCCAACCAATAACTATCTTGGAATTGCCCTCAATGCACCAAAGGGAAATCCCACTCTTCTTAGCCTCCCAAAGACCCATGGCTATGAGGACCTCCATCACCTCTGCCTTAGTAGAATCACAGGTGCCAAGAGGGGCAGCAATCACACGAATAATAACCCCTTGGCAATTTCTAATGACACAATCGAAACCTGCCAGACCCGGGTTCCCTTTTGAGGACCCGTTAAAGTTGAGTTTGAGGGGTTATTGTTTCATCTGAAATGTTGTGGGTTTATTTTTTACTCAGTTCCCTATCTTCCTATATATTTTCAAGTCATTCTGATTAGCCTAGCTTCTTCTTAGCTCCCCTAGTTATGTCCGGGCAGTAGGCATCAGTTTTCACCTTTTTGATGCCTTTAACTACTCTTTCATTGAAATTTTTCCGAAGTGTTGTTATCTGAAAAGTTTATTAGCCTACAAAGTTTCAGCCCAATCTGAACACCCTAACCTAAGTTACGATCTGTTTCACATTTCTGTCCAGCAAACATCTACATCCAGAATTGATTTCTGTTAGAGAACCATTAGCCCTACACACGTGGCGGTTTAAACCATCTGGACTTGACTATCTTCAGTTAATTGTGGGCCCATTACCTGCAGGACTGCAGCTTCACAAGGCTATCCTGAACCATCTTCCCTTCATACATGGCTCTTATCAGCCAACATGCAAATGCCGCTATAGCAAGCGTTACAAGGTTAGGAGATAGATGGTCTCTTTTTCTGAGCCCCTTAGAGCTTTGAAAATACCCAGTTGAACCCAAATATTAAATTGTTGTATTTTCATTAAAAAAAAAAAAAAAAAAACATGTAACTTCCTATTTCATATTGAAAATTTGTTGTTTTACATCTCCTGCAAGTCAGTACCTGTATGTAAGTTTATTTAGTAAAACACATCATGTGCTTTAGTGCAAGCTCTAGGAATGATGTAGATACGATTTTCATATTATTATAAACCAACAACAGGAGGTCCCTTGTTTATGTATGTGAATTTTGTACTTTGTATGAGTAGCCAAGGGCTTGAGACATTTATATGCGTAAGTGATGAAGGATAGGTCCAAATTTGATGTAGAAAATGGCCCAGATGATGTTGAGGAAGATAAGGAAAATTTTAGGGTTTTAAGAAAGAGATTATGGTTAACCCAAATATTTTCAAACTTAAAAGAAAGTTGGGAAAGAGTTGAAAGGATAAATCAAGGATCAAGATAAGCAATTTTAGAAGAATTAAAGATGGAAAAGAGGGAGGAATAGAAGCAAGAACCCTGTTGGTCCTTCTGGAAATCAGGGCAGCAGAGGTGAAAAGACCAAAAGACCCCTGACACGATGTCAGATTGGTATGAAATTTTGCAAGCTAGTATATGGATATAAAAGTGATTTGTACGCAAACGTTCAGGTCAATCGGATAAGAGGAGGTATAAAAAATTATGTAAGGAATTTGCTGCTGCAGAGATTCAACAAGAAAATCATAAAGAACTAAAAATAACTCATCAAGAATTCAACAAAACAGCAAAAGAATTTAAAAGAAAGTAAGAGAGATAATGAGACATAGAAAAAAGAAAAAACCCTAACAAAAGAATTAAAGAATGCCATTTTCTTGATAAGGAGATTTATGAAAGAAGTATAACCTGGATTCCTTTGCAGATTTCTGGAATTTTCAGGAACTTCAAGCTTTTAGGCTTGTATACTTCAATCCATGGAAAATAGATATTAGAGGAGATAGAAAAGAAGAAACTAGAAGAAAGAAGCAGAAAGGAGAAAAGGAGAATAAGGAAGAAGAAGCAAGAATGAAGAAAGAGAGAGAAGAGAAGAAGATAGAATAGAGTCCCGGAGCCCACAGCTACTACCCAAAAGGAGGGGAATAATACCATCACATGTGGTTTCTAAAAACCAAATCTTTATTTCCAATATTCAAAACTCATCTATTACAACTTGTGCAGCCCTTTATATAGGCTTTAAAACATGTAAAAATAGAAATCCTATTCTAACTAAGACACTTACTAAACTTAAAATATCTAAAACACTATTCCCGTCACTTATTAATACCCCTTTAGTAATTTGGTCATAATTCTCCCAAATCATCTTAGATTTGTACAATCTTGGTCTTTTTTGAAAGGTAATTGAATAACCCTTCTAAAAACCTCAAAATCTAGCCAAAAAGACAAGTTTTGACCGTAGAAAACTTGGGCTAAAAATAAGTTACGAGATTACCCTAAATTAACCTTGGCTTTCAAGAAATCAAGCCTTATTACATAAAACCCAGAAATTAAAGACTTCCTAATCTACCCATGGCATTATTGGCTTTATTACTAAATTTACAAAATAAAACAGAAACGACCCTAATTAAAATAAAACCCACAAAAATAATCCTGAACTACTCCAACTGATCTTATTCTCCAGGGCTCCTTTTGACTTGAGTCTGGCTCTTTTGTGTGGGGTACATACAAAAGCCACTTTATGTTGTCTGCATCAGTAAGTCTACTATTTTACATAGTTAGGATCAGCTGCCTGGAGGTCCCTTGTTTATGTATTTATGTATGTGAATGATGTACTTTGTATGAGTAATGTTGGGTTTTAGACATTATTTGCGTTAGTCTACTATTTTACACGGTTAGGATCAGCTGCTTCTGGGAAACAATTCCGTCCGGCAGCATTTTTCTATGGTTCTAGTATTAGTGTTGGCCAATTGCATTGGCAGATCCCATGATCTCAGCAACTGATTTTTATCTACTTCATTTAAATATTCTTGATGAGCCTAGCTCTGCAGTGGCTGCACACTCATTATGTTGCACTATTGTGGCAGTGGTGAATGGGACTTCACTTCTTATAATTTGGAAGGTGAAGTGTTTGGAGGGGAAGAAACTATAAAGAATATGGTAATTAGGGTTTTGAATAAACTAAAATCAAACCTTTATGCGTTGGTAGGCTTCTGACTTAATCTAATAGCAGGGCAATAGAAGGTTTCGCATGGGCTCATCATCTGATGCAGAACCAATGCGAGAGGGATAATAAATATGGGAGAAGTGAGGATTGATAGCTTTCACGAACCAGTGGAATGGAAAGAGTTATTCCCTGCATTCCTTTTTAAAGATAGATAGTAGTTTGGGTCATGGTATCAAATATCTCGAAATATCTTAAATATCTTTCGACATATGTCCATGTCTACTAGGACCGACACGATATATTCTTATACCGATACCAACACGAAACATTAAGTACATTATAAAAATTCATTTTTTGGTCAACACGATGTACGATGTAGGTGTGTTGAGTGAATATTCCCCTTTCACTGTGTATTATTGCCTAATATCGACATTGTGTTGTTATGATAAAAAATTATATGAAAAGCGATAAATTTCAAATAAAGTAAAAGGAGGGAGAGGAAAAAGTTGAAGATAAAAAAGAAGAAAAAGAAGAGAATCTACTTGTTCCCTATGCTTATACAGTTGGATTATAATATTTTTGTCAACCATTATGTATGCATGTGTATTTTTAAAGAATATAAAAATGCAAGTGTACTAAAATAAGTTATCATTCTTAATGAATTGATTTGTTTCCTTGTGCATATGTAGTTAGATTAGAATATGCTTATTAAATTTCCACGATTTTAACAATATTTCTTTTCGATATTTCCGACATTTCCGATATATGTTTTATTTTGACCTGACCGATATTTCCACTGACACCGACATTTTGAACCTTGCTTATGGGTGAAGTGTGGGGCTGAGTTTAGGCTTAATCAGGGACTGGAATAACAGTAAAATCAGTGGGGTAAAAATGGGGCTAATAGGCTTGGGTTTGGGAAATTGAGAAAAGGGGCTGATGGGTGTATAAGATGGGTTCTAATCTTGCTGTCAAAGAACAGCAGATTAAAGGTTGTAAGGGTGCCACAAGATCTATGTTATGATTCTTGATTATTTTCTTGTAGAAAACTACAAGGAGAAGATAAGATAGGGTAGCCGTAGGTTATGGGTAAGGTGTTCTTGGAGATTCTTGGGGGAAAACTATAGAAAAACGGGGAATTAATGGCTGTTTACAGATTAAGATTCAAGAACTTAATCAAGAGAGAATTTTGATGGTTTCTTGATGTTTTTTATTAGAGAAATTAGTAAAACAGCAAATAATAGTAATGTTTACAACAAGATTATTCCAAGATTAAAGAAAGAAAGAGAGATGAGAGGGAGAAAAAGAAGGGTTTCACGATGGGGAGAGAGAAAAAAGAGAAAAGGAGAGATAGAGATACCTTGTTCCAAAATTGTGGACATCACGAACAACACTATTCCTTATTCTATTTGTCAAATCCCCCAAATTACATACCAATCATGTGCTTTATGATACCCATAATTCCTAATCTAATTAGGATTCCCAAAATACCCCTACTAAAGTGTTGTACGACCAGCCCTCTTTTATTACAAATAAAACTTTTAAAAAAGACACTTAACTCCCTAAATTACAGCTAACCCCCCATGGCTTAATGCCTTATTACATAAGCAATCTTTTAGGCTTTAAACTTCTAAATAAAGGCACCTAAACAGAAAAATAAAGCCTAATTAACATGGACTGCATGCTCCCCTCTAAGGTTTAGCTTTATGCTTGACCTTAGGCATTCAAAGTGGGTAGTGAAGGTTTATCCGATGTAGAGCTGTTGCATTAATTCCACCCTGAAAAGAACTCAACCCCGTTGAGTTAGGGGGTGGACCAAGAATCTCAACTCCACCTTGAGGAACGCGTTGGAGAAGAAAAGAACCAAATGTCTTCTTCAACTTTCAACAACTCTTTGCTTGGTACCATATTCATCTCATTGTCACGATGTTTGAAGGAATAGGTTTTAGTATACCCACAATGCTTCACTTTCCGATCAAAGAGCCATGGTCTTCCAAGTATGATGTGACACACTTTCAAGGGGAGTACATCACAATATACTTTATCAATAAAGCCTCAAATTGAATAGGTAAGTAGGCATCTATCAGTAACCTTGAGGTTTGTATTATTCACCCATGCCACTTTATAAGGGCTAGGATGTGGCTCAGTCTTTAATCCCAACTTCTTCATAGCCTCTTCAAATACAACATTAGTACAATTGCTTTCCTTTATCACCATGGAACGAAGTTGGCCGTTACATCTGACTCACGTCTGGAAAATGCTACTTTGTCGCCAATTTTCTTTCTTTTCAGCATGAGTAAAAAGAAGAGGGTGAAGTAAATATATGGGTCTGTCCTCATTAGAATTACCACCTTGGTCTTCAAGATCTTTTTCGGTTTCAAGGATCATAGAATTGTTGGGAGTATACACTTCTTCCAATTCTTTCTTGTTGGAGAGACCCATCAACTTGTTCGGACATTGGGCCTTGACGTGGCCATACCCCTTACACGTGTGGCATTGAACTCCTCTGTCAACTGATGTAGCTCTTTTATAGTCTCGGGATCTAGAAGGTGTATGGCTGCGAATTAGTCTGACAGAAGGGGAAGAAGCACCACTCGCATGTGGTTTGCTAGTTGACTTGGTATTGGATTACCCACTATTAGCCATGATACTCTGTGGGGTACTCTCCAATCTCCATAACGTGCTTCTTTTAAGGAAGGCTTTTCATGATCTCATTGATTTGGTATGCCACATGTATTACATCATCCAAAGTAGGGAAGTGAGTGAAACTCCAACTCATGGAAAGCTGAGGATGCAATCTTTGACAATACATGGCCACTAAAACTTCATCCATCCACTTGAAAATAACACGGGTTGCTAGGTTTTGGAACTGGTTTGTACACTCCTCCACACTTAAAAGTCCTTTACTTGAATTGGTTCAACTAAAGGTGAGCTCTATAGTCTTGGGGCTCAAATATTTTCTTCATTGTTAAATTCATCTCATCCCACGTAGTCAGATATCTCCATAACTCATGTTAGAGTAATTCTACTTGTAGGATGCCCACCAAATTCTATATTTCCCCTTTAATTTGGCTTCGACAAACTGGAACTTGCGATTCTATGACACCTCATACCATTTGAAAAATGCCCCAATGCTGTGAAGCCAATCATGAAACTCATCTGGGTGTTGATCACCACCAAAATCTGACACATCCAACCTTGCATGCCTTTTCAACTCATGGTGGGTATGGCTTGGATGATTCACAAATCTGAACTGTGATTCTTGCCTGGGAGGGACTACCTCATGTTGATATTGATGTGAAGGCTCACTGACTGGGGCACAAGTCTATCACTTTGAAGGAGGCACAAAATTTAGGGATTCCATGGCTTGAGCTGGTGCCTTCTCAGCCTCATCTTTCTTCTGAATAGTAGCTGTAACTCATCTTTCTTCTGACTAGTAGCTGTAACTCATCTTTCTTCTGAATAGTAGCTGCGAGCATCTTTATCTGTGCTTGGATAACAACCAAGCTAGCCTTCATAAAGGCTTCAAATTTGTCCATCCAACTTGTCATTGTGGTGTTTAAGTGAGCTAAGTTTCTTTGGGTAGCTTCAATCTCTTTGGTATGGTCATCCACTATTGTGGACAAAGTATTGTTGGTAACCATGGTAGATATGAACTCAAAAGAAGATTCTAGGGGTTGGTCAACAAATTTAGGGCTATAGAAAACCTTTTCAAAAGACCCCAAAGGATTTTTAGGTTACCCTAAAATTAATGGAAATGGACCTAAATAATCCAAGAAAGGTTTTAAGGCCAAATGGACTTGAAATGTCACAAAGAAGAAGGGTTTTTGGGATTTTTTTTTTTGAAGACCCCAACATTTTTAGGTTTTAGCTCTGATACCAAATTTGATGTAGGATTCCAAGGAAATTGATCCTACAAGAAGAAGAGTGATGGGAATTCAAGAATCACTTCAAGAATTCAAGAAAAAGATTCTTGAGGGAAAGAAAAGTCTATGGTTAGGCTTAAAGAAGAGGAATACGCTAATAAATTTCAGCAAGGTGAGTTTATGGGTTTGGGACTGAAGGAAAGAATCAAGAAGAGTAAAATAGGGTAGGTCGTGGCCTCGTGGGGTACTTATGGGTGAAGTGTGAGGTTGAGTTTAAGCTTAATCAGGGACTAGAATAACAGTAAAATCATTAGGGTGAAAATGACACAAAAGACCTTATTACACATGAAAAATTGTTCCCCCCTACGTGCAACACACCTATGACTTCTTAGACCTCCATATGGGGTACTTGAACTCCAACCAAGTGATGGATGTTGCATCAATGTCTTTGTTCAAGATGCTATCTAAGGTGGTGAAGGAGATGAAGAAGTTGCAAAGGGACTTCTTGTGGGAGGTACACAAAAGAAAGATGATCTAGTAAAATGAAAGGAGGTGGTTAAAGTTAAGGAGCAAGGGGGCTTGTGGATGGGAAGGATAAAGGAGAGAAACCTAGCTTTGTTGGAAAAATGGCTTTGGAGGTTTGCTACAGAGCATGAGAGC
Organism: Platanus orientalis; assembly: GCA_025762735.1. NCBI lineage: Eukaryota > Viridiplantae > Streptophyta > Magnoliopsida > Proteales > Platanaceae > Platanus > Platanus orientalis. Next base: position 9,368 of record JAOXJP010012281.1, on the reverse strand, counting down.
TTATGGCAATCCATCATTCTCAGTAGATACGGACTGGATCTTAATGGATGGGACTGCATTCAAACTCTACCATTGTCTCACTCGTTGTTATGGAAACACATTACTCAAGTGAGCCCTTTTACCCTCATACTCGTTTTTCTTTAGTTGATGGTAGGAGAATTTCGTTTTTGGAAAAATATTTGGTGGGGAAACTCCACTTTGTCCTCAGTATACTCTCATTTGTTTTATGTTGCGTCCCAAAAAAGTTCTTTCATTGCTGAAATTTTACCTAAAATGAATATGGGCTGTCTTGGAACCTAAATTTTTCTAGAGATCTATATAATTGGGTAGTCAACTGAGTGGAAAATTTGTTAGAAAATGTTCATGAAGTGTATATTTCGAGTATAAACCTGGACACACGAATTTGGAGTCCCTCCTTGGATGGTAAATTCACATCTAAATCCTTCTTCCACATCTATCTGAGGATTCTTCGTGTCAGTCCATATTCCCAGCTAAAAAAATTTGGAAATCTGCAGTTCCCCCTTGAGTGAAGGCCTTCTATTGGGTGGCATCTTTAGAATGGCATAATACTATGGATGTGCTCCAACAGAGACAACCTTTTATGTGTTATCTCTTTCAATGTGCTGTTTGTGTTGGCAGGATGGTGAGTCTGGGATCATTCATACATTGCATGTTTACCAAGCGAGAGTGGAGATTCTTTTATCGGCAATATCCTTGGCTTTTGTTATGTTGGAATCTCTTTTGGATCTTGTCCATTAGTGGGGAAGGGAAATAAAGGGTATAAAGGTAGAATGTTTTTGGGGGTCTTACTATTGTTTGGGGAATTTAGAAAGAAAGAAACCACATAATCTTTAAGGATAAGAAGAGAGATATGAGGATGGTGATTGATTCAATCTTGTTCGAGATGTAATTATTTAAAAAAAAAATCTTGTTCAAGGTGTGTTCATGGCTAATGGTGACCAAGGAATTTCAAGATTGTTCAATGAATGCATTTATGAGAGATTTGGTATCTTGTTTTTCATCGGCCTCTCATCGAAATGAAGTGATTATAAAGTTGTGGGTTCCACCCCTAGCCAGAAAATATATACTCCATTTTGATGGGGCTTCTTTTGGTAACCTGGGGCTAGCTGGATTTGGGTGTGTGATTCGGGACTGCCAAGGCGATGTCATTCATGTTAGATGCAGACTGGTAGGGAGGAATGATTCCACTAAAGCTGAATTGATGAGCCTTCTTTAAGGGCGTTGCATAATCAAGTCAAAAGGTATTGATAATTGTATCATTGAAGGGGATTCGAGGATGGTAGTAAATTGGGGACTAAGAAAAACAAGTGGCTCATGGCAACTGAATCATCAGGTGAGGGAGGCGAGGTATCTTATTGTTGAACTAAAGGTTGAGTTACATCAAGTGCCGAGAATCCAAAATTCCCTTGCCAATAAACTTGCAAAATGGGGAGTAGGCAGCAAGCTGTGTATAACTGTATATGGGGGATACTCTTCCAGATAGTCAAGAGGTTGTGTGACTTTTATGGGTATTTTGGGCTGATCTTGTCTATGGGGTCAGGATGTGTTTTAGGCTTTTAGCCTTTGCTGTATGATATTCCTTGTACAGTTTCCTCTTTGTTTTGCTGTTTTTAATAAAATTTTGATCGTTAATCATCACAAAAAAAAAAAAAAAAAAGTCAGAACCTCTTCACAAGTGCTTTACGAAACTCTTTCTTGGGATCCAAGTATGATTGGACTAAAATCCAAAGTTTCTCTATGAGCTTGCACTTGCAGAGAAGAGTTAATTAACCTCGGTTCTTAATGCTCAAGAAAATTTATTTAATTCATGGGGAAATTATCCACAGCAAATTTTTTGGCCTCTTGTTTTTGTGTTTTCCTCTTATTGTTTTGTTTCCCTTTGTTCACTGCCTTGGTGAGCCTCTTTGTTCTCCCTCTTTTTTCTCTTTCTAATGAATTTCTTCAACCATTTCATTAAAAAAATAAAAACAAAAAAATGTTGTAGAATGGAGGAAAAGCATTTTGGTGCCTATTTACAAGAACAAGGGTGATATTCAAAGTCACACTATTGTGGGATCAAGCTTATGGCTATGTTATGAAATTTTGAGAGAGAGTACTTGTGCACAGATTGACATGAAATTGTAATATCAAAAATCAGTTGGGATTTATGCTAGGGAGTAGGGGTGGCAATAAGCCGAGCTTTACCCAGCTTAGCTCGGGCTCGTCACATGAAGGCTAAGGTTAGGCTCGGCTCGGCTTGCCAGCAAAAAAAAAGGCCTAATAGTCTTTATGGCCCATTAACCCAATTTATTTTTTGAACATTACAATTTTCACACACACACCCACACACCCACACATACATATAAAAAGGGTAGTCCTAGTGAATGAGGCTCCCGCCATTGTGGGGTCTAGGGAGGGTCAAATGTATGCAGCCTTACCCCTGCAAGCAGAGAGGCTGTTTCCGTGACTTGAACTTGTGACGCCTAGGTCACAATGGAGGCAACCTTACCAATGCGCCAAGGCTCGCCCTCACACACACACACACACATATAGCGAGTTGAGCTCAGTGAGGCTCGGCTCAGGTTCTCTTAGCAAACGAGCTCATATCCAGGTCAGCTCAGCTTGGCGAGCTTAAAATGAGGCTCGGGGTCAGCTTGTCACAAGCCAATCTAGCTTGGCTCATTACCACCTCTACTAGGGAAGTTAGAGACAAAAGCTATTTTCTTAGATAAATAATAGAAAAGTTTGAAGAGAGGAAGAAATATCTTCACATGATTTGTATTGACTAATAGAAAGCATATGATAGGGTAACTAGAGTGATGGTAGATATATTGGCTAAGTTAAGGATATGTACGTTGCAATGGTAACTAGTATGAGAACAATTGGTAGAGAGACGAGCGATTTTTTGATCAAAGTAAGTTTACATCAAGTGTTAAAAGTGAGCCCATATCTCTTTACACTCGTTTTAGATAAGTTGACTATGTATATATAGGAGGATAAATGAAGTTTTTGATACAATATCAAAGTGCTTTTACTGGTTGGTATCATAGTTTGGATGGGGTGACAATTATAGAAAAGGTTTTTTTTTTTGAACGGATTGTGTAAATTGGAAGTTTCTTGATTATATGCTTACGAGGTTGGGGTTTGGTTTCAGATGGCGTAGATGGATGAAGAAATGCTATGGGTTCACTTCTTTCTCCATCCTTATTAGTGCTGCGTTAGTGGAGTATTTCAAGAATAATAGAGGCTTGAGACAGGGTGATCCATTGTCTTCTTTTTTTGTTTTTGGTGGTGGCGGATGCTTTTGGAGCTTTTTATTGTCTTCATATCGAGGGGGTATGATAGATGGCTTTGGTGTCGGGACTGATGGGATGGTTGTTTGTACCTTCAGTCCACTGATAACACTTTGATAATGTGCAAGAATTCTATGAGACTGGTGCAGTATTTGAGGTGTGTAATTAGATGTTTTGAATCAGTCTCCGACCTGAAAGTGAACCTCACCAAGAGCTGTATTTATGGGATGGGACCAATGCATGACTTGTGGAGATATGCAGAAGTCTTGGGCAGCAAGCAGACCTTCATACCTTCTTTTTTAGGGATGCCTTTAGGTGCTCAGTTGAGAATTAAGGACTCTTGGAATCTGGTGCTTGCTAGAATTCAGAAGAGTCTTGCATGCTGGAAAGGAAGGTACTTGTCCAAAGGGGGTAAGATCACTTTGAAGTTGGTGTTATCTAGGCCATGGTATCAAATGTCTTAAATGTCTCCCGATGTATGTTCATGTCTACTAGGATCGGTACGACATGTTCCTATACTAACACGGAACATTAAGTACATTATAAAACTTCAATTTTTGGTTGACATGATGTACGATATTGACGTGTCGAGAAAATATTCCCCTTTCGCAGTGTATTATTGCCCAAAATCAACATTATGTTATGTTAAAAAATTATATGAAAAACGATAAATTCCAAAAAAAGTAAAAGGAGGGTTAGGAAGAAGAATAGAATAAAGAAGAAAAAGAAGAGAATCTACTTGTTCCCTTTTGTTTATCTGGTTAGATTATAATATGCTTGTCAACCATTATGTATGCATGTGTACTTTTAAAGAATATTATAATACAAGTGTATTGAAATAAGCTATAATATTGTATTAAAATAAGGTATCATTCCCAATGAATCTCTTTATTCCCTTATCCTTATGTAGTTTGATTAGAATATGTTTCCTAAGTTTCCACAATTTTTACAATATTTCTTTCTAACATTTTTGATATATGTCTTACTTTGGCTTGACCAATATTTCCACCGACACTGACATTTTGAACCTTGATCTGGCTTGCCCATCTATTTCTTATCACTTCTTAAAGTTTTATCTTTGGTTGATTTTATTGGGATTGGTGGAAAGATAACTCAAGTGTGCATCTTATGGCTTGGAATGAGGTTTGCAAACCTAAGCAGTATGGGGGTTTGTGTAGGAGAATATATTTGTGCTCTTACATGGGTGGATACTTGTAATATATACAGTCTGTCTTGTATTAGTATGGTATATTGTTTATAGACGATATATTCTCTCATTAGATTATATTAATACATATAGTATACCATATTTAAACAGTATACCATACTAATACAAAAATGACTATATATTAGATGTATGCCACCCATGTACTATACCATACACAAATACATTCTTCTTCGGTTTGGACATCGGAAGGATTTGGGTAACTAATAAATCCCTTTTTTTCCCAGTGGCTGTGGAGATTTGAGTTGGAAGATGGGGAGTCTGTGGCAGTGGGTGATAGCAGTGAAATCTGGCTTGTCAAACAAATGGAAGATGGGAAACTAAGTGACTTTCGCATCGTATGGAACTAGTTGTTTGAAGGAAATGATGGATTAGGGAGATTGGTTTGGGATAAATACCATTTTTTTGGGACAGGTGGTGTTCCTCCCAGCTGTTAAAGTTTGAAGTGCCCTTCATTTTCAATATTGTGAGAAATAAAGATGCAAAAGTGGCTGATTATCAGAGGGCAAACAATTATGGTAGTAAATGGATCATTCATCTTAGAAGACTTTAAATGATTGGGAATTTGATCAAATGGCTTGGCTCCTTGTTTTTTCTGGATATGATTCATTTATGGCGGGATAGAGAGGATTTTTGTAAGTGGTCTATAGGGAGAAATGGTGCTTTTTTTTAATGAGATCTTGCTATGATCTATATGGGGGCTTGTCGATATATCTTTCCATTGGATGTCTAATTGGGGCTTGAAAGCATATTTTAAGGTTCTTTTTATTTATTTGGACAGCAGTTAGAGATTGAATCCTAACTTCAGATAACCTTCAAAAGAGAGGATTGTATCTTTCCATCATTTCCTCTCTTTGCCACCGTGATACGGAATCAGTTAATCATATCCTCATTCATTGTGAGCTTGCGAAAGAGGTTCAAAATGTGGTACTAATGGAGGTGCGTGTAATGTGGGTCTTCTCGAGGGGACTTAAAAGACTTGGTGATGTATTGGAAATTGCTGAGCTCATCCAGAAAAAAATGAAGGCTTTGTGGAGATTGTTGCTTCCAGATATATGCTGAATTCTATGGCTTGAAAGGAACCAAAGATCTTTTAAAACTAAGTGGAGCTGTCTTTTAAAATGTTTAAAAGGTTCAAAGAAAGATGTTGCTTGTGGGCTGTTAATTGTGAATTTTCTGATATTCTTTGTGGATATTATATAGGGGTGGGGCAATATTGTCCTCCATGTTTTAGGCCTTTGAGGCTGTTCGGTTCTCCTTTGTTTTTGTTTTTGGGGGATGCCTTAGCCCTTTCTTTAATGAAAACTCTCTTAATAAATAAAATATATATATATATATATATACTTAAAGGGGGTAGTGATCGAAGAGGATGTGGTCCATAGAAATAAAGTATGGTGGATGAAGTGGAGAGTTGTTGAAGTATATTAATTTGTGTATCTTCTAACACCGTAAGGTTTTGGGAGAGTTGGTTAATTCATTGTTAACATGGTAATCAGAGCAGGTTTGGTCACGAGTTCGAATCCTGGTGGCAGTATTTTCCCAGACGTGGTGTTGTGCGCCTGTGTATGCGTTGTGTGGATTCATGCCTAGCTCCCCATGTGTTCCCTTGAGAGAACAGTGTTCCTCTTGAGGGGGAATGTTGAAGTATATTAATTTGTGTATCTCCCAACACCTTCAATTGGTTAATTCATTGTTAATAAGAGGTGCTTCTAGGATTTTGTGTGATTCACGGGTACCATGATATTTGAAGGGAAGATTTTATAGGATGGTTATAAGGCCAGCCTTACTTTATGGAGCAGAATATGGGACAATTAAAAAGCAACACATGCATATAATGAGTGTAGCTGAGATGAGGATGTTGCATTGATGAGTGGCCAGACTAGACTGGATGAAATTAGAATTGACTACATTTGTGGGAACTTAGGTGTAGCACCAATAAGTGATGCTGAAGGAAAGTCGGTCGAGATGGTTTGGTCATGTATAACGAAGACTAATGACTACACTGAGTGAAAAGGAGAGATATGGTGTGAGTTGAAGGACAAGGGGAAGGCAAAAAAATGATGTGGATTGAGGTAGTGAGGAAAGATATGAGTTCTTGTAATTTAATGGAAGATATTATCATAAATAGAGGGGAACACGGAATAGGATTTGTGTTGCTGAACTCAAGTAGTTGGGATAAAGCTTTTCTGAGTTGATATTTTTTTTGTACTTTTTGTGCGTAATTATTTATGTAATTGTTGTTTTTTTGTATGGCTGTGTCCCCATGTTCTCTGGACACCTATGGACACTTAGGCCCTGTCTGGTTGCCTTGAATTGAATAGAAAAGGATAGAAAAGAAAAGAAAAGATAAGAAAAGAAAAGAAAAGAAAAGAAAAATACACAAGAAAATAAAAGAACAGCAAAGAAGAGAATCTATAACTTTCTATCCTTTTTCTATAATTGTTTGGTTGCGAAGAATAAGAAAAAGAAAAACTTATGTGTTTCAATTTTCATGTGGAAGGGAGGACTTTCAGACGAGTTGTGTGAAAATAGTATGGTAGCGGATGGGAAAATAGTTTGGTACGTGAGAAAATTTTTAAAATTGAGGATTTCTGATCCTCAGCAACCAGACAGCTTGAAAATGATTTTCTTGAGAAAATTTTGCCAAGAATCATGAGAAAACCAGCTTTTCACGGCAGCCAGACAAGGCCTTAGCAACTCCACACTGGGTAGGAGTTTATAATTCTAGTTTTGAAGACATCTGTGAGATTTTTTTCTTCTTCGTTTTCCCCCCTTCTTTTATCTTAGTAGTGGAATCTAAAATTCTTGAAGAGGAGAGTCTTATCCAATTTTTTAAGATCGGCTTGAGCTTAATGTGTTCTATTGAACAAGTCGGGCAATTGGAAGTCAGCCCGATTACTTTGTGAATGCCACAGAATTAGTAGAAAAGCTGAACAATTCATAGAATCAGTGATTCCTCGGTATTTGGCATGAGTACCAAACAATTCATGGTGTCTCGTCATCAACCTTTAGAAACCATGACATGAGGACATGGTCATATAATAATATAAAAACTTCATAAACAATTAGGGTGTAGAATAAAAATAAAAGAAAATTGATCTGAAGAGAAATCTACAAACTTCATTGCTATTTGCAATGAGAGACAAATGTTTAAATGAGAAAAAGATATTGATGATAAAACAGAATAATTTGAGAAAAATGGTAAACGAATAAATAATATACATATATATGTATGTGTTTATTGTCAGAGAATAATATGGGAAAAAATAGAAAATGAGTTAAGAATAGAGACAGATGTGTGTATCAATATCCAAGTCGTATGATTGTGTAGCCAACCCTAAATAGTTGGGGTAATGCTTAGTTAAGTTTTAAAATATTAGAGGCCCACTACTTTTTTTGACTGAGGAATTATAAAGGCAAACCCCAATTGCAATAATTACAGCATATGCAAACTGTTCACTTTAGTGATTGATGTTGTAGCAATGCAATGGTTAGAGAAGTATTGACTTATGTGGAAGCCAAGATCAAAGTTCCCAAAGAAAACCAAATGATCTACATGTTGTCCACAATTTTAATCTTTATTTTTCTTGTTTTCTTTATGTTTTTGGGGGGTTTATGAGTGATTTTGATGTAATAAGGCTTTATGAGCCAAGGGTATGGGATTATAATTAAATCAGGGGAGTTTTAGGATTGTTATAGTATGTGTGTGTGTGTGTGTGTGTGTCTGTTTTTTTTATTTTTTATTTTTTCTGATTTTCTGAGGATTTTTCAAGGCTGCCGTACCAGGGGTATTTTGGTCCAGTTTTTGAAATTTTTGTAAATAGGTCTTTTAGATCTCTTGTACAACAGTTTTGGAGATTTAATGAAATAGAAGTGGTTTTTGCTCCCGTTGGAGCTTGGTATCTCTCCCAAATCTCTCACAGCAAGGTGAGTTTTTCCCTCTTTTTCTTCGAATTCTTTATTTCTTTCACTCTCTTCTCTTCCCCATTCTTCTCTCACGTTTTTCTCTAATATTCTCTTCTTTCCTTTTTCTTTCTTTCTACAGAAAACCTTTTTTTTTTTTTTTTTTCTTTCTTCTATTTCCATTATTCTTCTCTATTTTACCTAGTTTTTCATTCCTTTATTCTCTCTTCTTCTTTTTTCATCTTTGTTTCTCGTTTTCTCTTTTCTTTTCTACAGTTTTCTTTGCTACTGAAAATTGCTAGCAACTTACATATTTTTGAATTACTGCTTATTTAGCCACTTTAAATCAATTCCTCGTAGTCCTAGTTTTCCTATTATCCAACCAACATATTTACACGCTTTTCCCCAATTTCTAAACCCTATTTCCACTTTTTCTTGAAGTTTCCCCCTTTCTTGAACTCTAAATCTCCTCTTTTGCAGCCGTACATATAGAAACCCCTTTCTTTTAATTATTTTCTTTATAAAATAAATATTTATCCTAAAATAGGGTGGGTGCTGGGTGTCCCATCATGTCCCCTTGAATCTAGGGTTTCTAAATTGAAATCTCCAATTTGGGGATTTTCGGCCCTCTTTCTTTTTACTTTATTATTTTCTTAATTTCTCTCTATTTTTTTTTTTTTGTTAATTTCCTGATTCCATTTGAATGGTACATCATTCTTGAATTAGTTCTTCTAGTTCTTCCCTAATTTCTTTGAAAGATTTGATTTCTTGAATTAATTTATTTAATTTTCGGCAATATTTATTAATTCAAAATTCAATTTTTAGGCTTTGTTCTTAATTAATTAGTGTAAAAATCCTTTCCCTTTAGAATCTACATCAAGAAGAAAGAGTCCTCTCTTTTGAAGATTGTCTACAGTAGGTAATCTGTCTCACTGCAGTTCAAATAA
>JAOXJP010012270.1:0-17739 GCA_025762735.1 Platanus orientalis | reverse complement strand
TTTCATTGTGTTTGCAACCAGAATGTCCATTGAGAATGCCCGACTATTCAAAGTTCAGGGGTGTCTAGACCTCGGTTCTATCCTATGTTGTAATGAAACCATTTGAGCCTTGAGTCAAAATTTGGGTGTTGACACCATTGATAAAAAGGAAAAGTGAAATTGGAGGTGGGTTCTCATGAATGTAGCCCATTGAACCCTAGTGCAAACCATGGTCCGGTTTTGCTGCAACATCATATCGGCATGGCTTCCGGAGGCAAGTTGTTGTTCTTCATTGCTTGGTGGATTCTACAAAAACATTAAAGAGAGAAGGATTCATATAATATTTGAATCAAATCCTATAACAGAAGAGTTCCTTGATTTAATGTCACTTTAGCTCATTTTGTTGGAGTGAAATCACCTTTAATCACATCAACGTTACTAGTGTTGTTGACTACTTTCCAACTAGTAAATCTCCACCAAACGAAAAGAGAGAGAAAGAGGATTATTTTTTTTAAAGAAAAAGTGTTCAAATTTTGCACTCTTTATTTATAAAATGCAAAAATATACTTTTACTTATATAGCCTAAGTTTTATCTAGTTTAAGGTTGTTGAAGATGTACAACACAAAAATTCACTAAAATGAACATTTAAAAATAAAATTTTTAAAACCCTAAAATATTGTTGATTACCAATCTCTCTCTCTCTCTCTCTCTCTCTCTCTCTCTCTCTCTCTCTCTCCATCCTAATCAAATGGGTTCGTAATTGCCTCAATTAAGAGGACTTAACTTACCCTAGAAAAAGATAGAGATGAAAAACAAAATAATTAAATAACTGTAATTTGAAAGTGAATACAAGATAAATGTCTTACTTGATTCTATTGGAGCTGTTACTCTTTCTAAGGTACACTCCCTTCGTCATTAAGCAATTAAAGTACAAGATTATAGACTATAGGCTAGCAATTACTGACTACGACTATAAGACTATACTATAGATGCTAAATTATTCCTCCTAAGATAGATAAAAGACTTGATTGATTGTGAAGGGTTTTTTCTTTATTGGCTCGTGCACAATTTATACTACCTCAATTGGTTACAACGGTTTCTCATTTTCTTCATGTATTATTTGCCATTAACCATGTTTATGGAAAACTCCATTGAGTTCCTAATTCTATTGTTGGTCATGAGTGTCGTGCCCTGAAACCCACGGTAGTAGAGCCATGAATTTTGGCACATGACTTTTCATCATCCATTCAAATCCTACAACTGCTTACAATTTTTTTTCTTTTTCTTTTTCATTTATACGCAACAGAATTGCATATTAAAACCATATCTATTCACATTCTCATAAAATCTGACCTATAAATAAAATCGATACCTTAGAGTCCTGTAAAATAATCCATAAATATAGTATGACATTCCCATTAAAATAAATCAATAGTCTGACTATCCTATAAAACTAACTAAAATCCAAATTCTAAAATCCACTAACTTATTACATCCTTTCAATTAAAAATGAAATAAAATAACTGGACTAAAAATAACATAAAAGTTTGTAACTGAAATAACTAAATCAAAGTCTCAATGTCTCATGGTATAATCTAAAACTCCAGTCCTCTCTATCCGAACTACTACGCAATTGCTTCTCCATCATATGTGGTGTCAAATTGGGGTAAGCTTGACAGACTCAATAAGAAAACAGTAAATTAAGGAAACATTGGATTAAGACTTAGCATGTAACACCTCATACATGTTCACACATATTTTGCACACGTGTCATATTCATATTGTACATGCACAATGTATAAGTTTCGTACACACTTAGAACTGTTTAAATGCACATATATTGATCTGTAAATTGACATAACTTTATAGAGACACCAACGAAAATGTATGAAGAATATGTGAGTAAACTTTATGCCATTGGATATGCATGAAAGTCTAGAGTTCAACAAAATAAACGGCGAGCAAATCGGACCCTAAATGAAAAAGATATTGGCGGGTGTGTCGTGAAGGATGAATAATGTCTCATGAAGGGTGTGTCGCGAAGGATGAACAATGTCTCGTGAAGGATGAATAGTGTTTAGCCATGAATAGTGTTTTCACAAAAAAACTCTATGATTAAATCATGTGGGATTTTTGGGCCTATAAATTAGATATGTTTCAACCTAAAATGACCTAGAAAACCCTAGAGGAAAGACAAAGAAAAAATGAAGAGAAAAGAGAAGAAAATGCCAGGTTTTGGCAAATATTTGAGATTTTTTTTTGAAGAATGAAAGCTTAGGAACGTTTTGCACACAAAGAGGTAAGGTCACAGTTAAACTATTGTTTTGTTTTCATTCTTAGGTTGTTAGAACTCCATTGATTCTATTTTACAAAAGATTTTAATCATTTTGTACCGGGTTTTGAATCTTTCACTAGTTTTAGGTTTTGTCTGAAGTTCTAAAACATGGTTTTGAAAGAGATAAAGTAGTATTACAAGAATATGATTAAAAAAGGATTTGTTTTCAATCCCATATGATTTTAAAGAGTTGTTTCCTCTATTTTGAATTCAGTTTGTATTGGTATTACATGTAGAACTATGTTTTGAATGAAAAATCAATAGTTTTAAAGGGGGGTTTATTCCTAAAATTATAAAAGCTATTTTATTAATTGTTTTTGATCTTCTAAATGTTTTTAGTGGCATTTATTTGTTGATTTACAAAAAAAAAAAAATACAGTTTTGATGCTTTATTCTATTTTATATAGATCTATAGTATTCTTGAACCCTATTTTTACAAAGAAAAGTGTTGATTTCATATCCTCTTGTTAATGATTCTCAAGAATACTATTCTGAACAGATTTGTATTGTTATGAAAAGTATGTTCCATAGATTGTGCTTAGGAGAATCAAGCATGTTCTTATATGTTATTTTGATTTAGATAATATAAATAATTGTTATATGTTGTTCATATGAATTATATGATTTAATTGAAACTGCAAGAGAATGATATGTACTATTAGAAAGCCACATTACCCATCAAAGAGATTTATTAATGGAATCCACCGCACTGGGTATATGGTGCGAACTAGACCCTTCTCATTGGGGGTTAAATGGTACAAACTGTTACATGTTCTAGCTTGATAATAGATATATGTTCTGTTATGTTTTGGCTATGATATGATATATGTTCTGATCTGTTCTGTTCTGTTTAATATAAAAGTATATAATTAACATTGTTTTTCATTTCATATATGAAACTGTAAATTTTATTAAATGCTTAGTATTGTATAAGACTGATTTATAAGCTGCACTGTTATGCTTATTGATTAGTAAATATGCAAAGTATCTATTTCGTTCTATAATTGTGCTAAGTCTTGATCCACTGTTTTCTTAGTTTAGTATTTTTTTTTTCTGAGTTTTCCAAGCTCACTGAAATTTGACACCACAGATGATGAGGAGATCGCAGAGTAGCGGTTCCAAATAGAGAAAAACTAGAGACCGAACATATATTATTTCAGTTATTTTAGTTGGAGACCTCATTTATTTTAGTTCAATTGTTATGTTTAAATTTCAAAGGATATAATAAATTAGTGGATTTAGTACTTGATTTTCAGTTGATGGATTAGTTATGTTAGATTGTTAATTTAATTTAAGGGGAATGTTAGACAATGTTTATGAATTATTTATAGAATTATGGTGTATGGATTATGGAATTTTATATAGGTCAGACTTATGAGAAAATGTAATGAATGGTTATGTGATGATTATTGGAAAAATGTGATTGATGTATTATTCCCTTGCAAAATCATTATTACACATTAATGAGCCAAAAACTTTTGGGTTTGTCTCATTAATGCTCATTAATGTTAATAAATGCATTCACACTGACGGCATTAACCATGGCCCTTAAATGTGGATCCTCCTTATGCATCCCTATGTACCTCCTCTAAGATTCATCATATTAATCCCAAGGTTCCATAGAATCCATCCCTAACCCTTCATTTGGCACAAAACACCTCATCCCTTGATTGCTCTAAACCAATGACATGTGACCATTTGCTATCAAGTTTCATCTTCAACCATTGATCTTTCTCAACCCCAAACTTTATCCTAGCCACCCATTTATCAAACCCTAATTCTAATCTAAACCCTAGATCATATCACTTATCCCTCTATCATCTAATCCTAGCCATTGGTTGTAACCAACCAATAACATGTGTCCCTTAAACAATAAGTATCAATCCTTCGCCCTTAACCTCCCTATGACCTAAGATCTAATCCTAGGCATCCAAACACTTTCCAAACCCCTATAAATAGAGCCATTTTTGTGCTAAAGAGAGGGAGAAAAATTATGTGGAAAATTTTAGAAGAGAAAAAAAAGAAGAAAGAAACTCAACCAACTTACCTTGCTTCAACCCTAGGAAAAGGAAACCCTAATCCTTCTACTTTATTTGATTCTAGGGCTAACAAATTTTTAGTGTTTTAATGCCTTAATTACATTGGTGAAATGAACAATACAGCCCCCTTAAAGAGGGATACACAATAGAGACAAACCCTGGGCTCATTTCCACCACAATACCTTGCTGATTTTTTTTTTGTAGTGACCTATTGGGTCCCACAATTTTATGGTAGACCCCTATATGGGTGGCCTACATATGGTTAAAATTTCATAATCATTAGAACACTTTTAGGTCTTGGATTGGTTCCCCCCAAGTTTGACTTAAATTATGTTTTTTTTTTAAATTTTTTTCCCTGACCTACATGCAATGTAGGATTTTTTAGTTCGATTCTTGCCGTGAAATTTTTATGCTTTGTTCTTAAGAGGCCCCTCTACATCCCTGTAAATCCCCATAATTTTTTGACCTTTGCAGAGAATCTAAACAGATAAAGAAAAATAGGCAGTTGGATTTCTATCCAGTAAAAAATGCTTGAAATTAAAGTGATTAAAGTTCATGCATGAAACCTAATTTTTAAGCATATGGAAGTTTAGGCGTGGAGTTGGGGGACCCACTCCCATGGTTTTCAACCCACCTAAGCTCATATATAGACACAGAAAGGGTGCTAACCAATCATGATGAATAGTGGTATACATGTGGGCCCCTGCTGCCCTAAACGCTTGAACTTCCACTTTGGAAAAGTTTAGGCATTAGGGATAAAAGATCAGGTGTCAATGTAAATTCAGGTGTTAGACCTGATGTAAATTCTGCTTTGTTTTGATATTTAGTCTGTTTAAAGTGCATATCTTTTTATTATTTTTATAACATTAGTTAAGCTTTGCAACTTTTATTTCATATTCCCAAGAGGGTCCCTTGCCTCTCTGCAAATTTTGATAAATTTCGGACCTCTATAATGGGTTCAAATTGGCAAAAAATTAGGCTGTTGGATTTCTATAAAAAAAAATGCTAGAATTTTAAGCATTAAAATTCAAGAGTTAGGCCCTTTTTTAAGCGTATGAAAATTTATGCATTGAGTCTAAGGGCCTACCTACATGGCCTTAAGGCTCATCCAAGTTTACATACATGTACAGTAGATCCATGTGACCAATTGGAAGAGAAAGTGGTAGGCTTATAGACCCTTATTTCTCTGAATGCCTGAATTTCCACTTTGGAAAATTTCAGGCGTTTAGATTAAAAGATCAGGCATTGAATCAATTTCAGGCGTTAAGCCGATCTAAAATATTTTGGATATTCCAAAACAAAACTAGAGACCTAAAGGCCCCACTCTAATGATAGAATGATCCTAAGGTTGGTTCCCACATAGAGGGCCCACAGGACAAGGCAGGGGCCCCACTATTAACCTAACACCTAAATTTCTACTCTGGAAATATTCAAGCGTTACGTTAATTTCAGGAGTTGGGAAGTAAATTCAAGCATTGAGAAGTAAATTGAGAATCATAATTCTAGAATTCATTCTTTGGCCCGTGTATTGCTTTTGTCATTAAATTTATTATGTATTGCACAATTTATTTCATTTTGTTTAAGTCTATACTTTTTATGTTTTGATACATTCTCCATAATATGTATGCATACCCAATGCATGTGTGCATGCATGGCCTTAAAGACCCGTCATTGCAAGTATCTCTATCTATTTGCATGCTTTAAACATTCACACACAATTCACCTTGACGGAACTAATCCTTATGGCAACCTATGGCATGTATGGATCTCATATCCGAGTCTGAGTTCAGGGGTGTTACAACTTGGTATCAAAGCCAGGTTTGGATTTTGTAGATTTGTGTGATGATTACAGTTTTAAATTTTGTAGACTTTTATGAGGACTACAGATTTGGAGTTCTGTAGACTATATTAGATAAGAAAATATGTGACCATTTAGAGTAAAAAAAAAAGATGAAATGGAGAACAACGGAACATTTTGAAGAATTAAGTTTAGATTATATTACATTGATTGATCTCATATGTAACACCTTGTACCCAAATTATGTAAGTTTAGAGGATCTAGACCCGACACTGTGTGTCTAAATTGAACCTGTCATATTTTGGAGCACGAGGGTAGACCTCGATACTTTATGGACCTATACATACCATAAGATAAACCATAACCTACTTTAGAATAGCCTGGTGGGACCTAATTGGCCCAATGTACTAAAGTGCAGGAAAAAGCATGAATCCCCCAACCCTGACCGATCAGGAGATCCTTAATCGATCATGGGTGTGACCAATCATAAATCTCATGATTGATCATGGCCTGATCGATCAGGAACTTGGATTACACTATTTAGAAGTTTTGGTTCTACATAGAAAATTCCACCCTACAGGATCTATGACTGATGATGAGCGTGACCAATCACAAATCTCATGATCGATCATGACTCAGTTTTCAAACAGATTTTGGGCATATACACAATGACATGTTAAGACATTATTTGACCTCCACATATGTGAGATTTTACCTTAAATGGATTATAAGCTTTTTTAGACCTAATTTGGGTCCATTAGACCATTTTGAACATAAAGAGGAAATGTGAGAGAGAATCAGGATGCTTGGGAGAAGGGAGAGGAGATTCATCTTCTCCAAGTGTTAAGTTGGTAGAACCTAGATCGATCCTAAGTTATGTGTTAATTACTATTTTATAATCTAGTT
Source organism: Platanus orientalis (assembly GCA_025762735.1). Classification (NCBI taxonomy): domain Eukaryota; kingdom Viridiplantae; phylum Streptophyta; class Magnoliopsida; order Proteales; family Platanaceae; genus Platanus; species Platanus orientalis. Next base: position 10,681 of record JAOXJP010012270.1, on the reverse strand, counting down.
TATGATTTTTAACCATGAAATACTTTGTTTACTTATAGAGGAAGAGGGGATTGGAAAAGGTAAGGAGGTTTTTAAGGTGATTTCTATTCAAAACAAAGAGTAATAGCTTTGGGTGAGTGGATGTGTATTTTATGCTCACTTTCCTATCCTACGTTCTTAGAATTGTTGAAAATAAGATTTTTTTGGGTGGGTTCACCTCTATTTTTTTTGAGAATGTTGATTTCCTCAGGTTGGACTTGGTTGCCTTTGATTGAGCATGTTGGGAAGGATTCTCTATATTGATTTTATGAATTCTTAGATCATGGAGCTATTTTCATGGTACTTTATGGAGTGAGTTTGATAATCTCTATATTTAGAAAGGCTTTGGAGTTGAATTCATATGATTGGATGGTCTAGAAGGTTTTGGGGTGTATCTTGGTTTATCCTTTTGATTTCCCTTGAAATTCTTAATTTTCTGCATTTTACCTATTCGATAAATTGTCATGTGTTTAGGTCCCCACGATTTGTATATCTTTTAAATGTCTCTGGATCCATGTCTATTTATATTAATTTTGTTGATTCCCATGTTGGAATCTTAGAACTTCAATGCATCACATTGGGTTTTGCATCATTTGGAAGTTATTGGTGGCATATGCATGTTATCTTTGACATGGTTTACTTTGGTATTTTCAAAAGACATTTTACTTGGATTTCTACATGAGTTTTGGAGATTTTAGGCTATTTGGTTTTATTGTCAATAGTATTTGGCATTAAACGACTTCACTTTCACATCTTATATGTCCTTGGATTGGTACAAGCATCTATATTTACATGTTGGTATTTGGCCTCCTTACATGCCATTTATCTCTTCGATTTTTAGAAATATTTATAAGCTTGCACGTATGGATATTTTACACATGGTATACTTATGTAGTAGTTATATTACTTTACATAAGCATGGTTTTGGACATATTGGTTTGGAATTACTTGGATTTGATATGATACCCCGAAGAGGGTTAAACCTAATGGTTTCAGGTACCCTACTATCGGGTCACATCAAAAGGTGAATGAGCTGTATACTTGCTTAGTGATTTCAAGTACCCTACCGCTGAGTTACATCAATAGGCAAAGGGGCTATATACTTGCCCAATGATTTTAGGTACCCCAATGCTAGGTCACATCAATAGACAAAGGGGTTATATACTTTCCCAATGATTTCAGATACCTTTCCACCAAGTTACATAAATAGGCGAAGGGGCACTAGTTGCTCAGTAAAACCTCCGGTACCCAATCACCAGGTCACATCAATAGGTGAAGACGGCCCTAGTGGTCCAACACATGGTTTGGTTTTATTAGAGGCCCTATGTGGCTTATATGTTTTACCTTATCAGAGACCCTACAAGGGTTATATGTTTTGGACTTGTCGAGGACCCCTCACGGGTTCATGGCATTTGTTTTTGATATTGGATAGAGATGGTTTTGGCACATGGCAGGTAGTATGTATCTTTTACTTCACTTGCATTCTTATATGTAGTACATAGCACTTGGCACAAGACACATGGCATATAGTTTGTTGTGAATGCATCATTTCAAACTATTTTGGTTGTTTAGACTATTTTAGCTATTTCAAAGCATGAGCATACTTGATTCATAGAAGAGATACATACATATCATAGTTGATGTACTCGTACACGTACTTAATTTCCTCTTCTCTACTTTGGATCACTTTATCTACTATTGTACTTGCTTTGCTTCCTTTTGTGTTGTATACAATGTGTATCCTCCCATTAAGCCCTTCAAGCTTACCCTAATTAACACAACCCACAAATGGAGTTTTGGAGGATAGGTACTAATAGAGGTTGCTTGGGATGTGTCCTTGAGTTATGGAGTTGGGTGGCTAAGACCTTATGTTACCTTTCAGTGTTTAGTTTTCTCTTTAGACATATGGTGTATTTTCTTTAGTATGTTGGATGGGCCCGTCTGAGCGGGGATTGTATATTTTTGTTGTGGGCATGTTGAGGCCCTTTTCTTTTGGAACTTTAGAGATTGGATCTGATATGTACATATTTCTGCTTCACTTGTTTTAGTTTGTTGCTATTATTATTCCATTGCATTGTGATTGATTAAATGGACTTAAATGGTTAAACAAAAGCAACAAAGTTATATGAGAAATGATATGAGATGGATAAAGGGGTGCCACACCTTGAACACAGGATATCTTTACATTAAGATACGAGTTCAGGGCATGTTACCCAATGTCATGGATCCAGATTTTGGCCCACTCCATGGCCCATGGATTTGGGTCGAGACAGTATGGATGGTGTACTAAAGGCATATGCAATTTGGCCAAAATAGTAAAAGAGCATATCACTCATGATTACTAGTAGCATAAAAGGGTTATTAGGAATTACAACCAACCACGTGATTGAATGCTTCCAGCGGATAAGGCCACTAGAGTTCATGGGAACCACAAACCCCATGGAGGTCGAGTCTCAGGTGATGCAACTAAAGGAAATTTTTGGGGTCATCGGCTGTATGGATGATCAACACATCTCATTGACCATGTTCATGATGAAGGGCGAGGCCAAGAATTGGTGGAACACCATAAGGGATTCATTAGTTGGAGAGTATGATGAGCGGGGGACTTGGGAAAGAAGAAGACTGTGTCTGAGACACCTTACCGAGGTGACTTTGCTTGAACGGAAAACTGATGGAGTACTAAGGTTGATGTGAAGACATCGACTGATTTGTGCAAAAGATGTGGTAAATCTCATGTAGGTCAGTGCAGATAGGCATCTGGCACTTATTTCAAGTACAACAAGTTGAGTATATGATCAGGGATTGCCAACTCCTCCAGAAAGCATCCACATCCAAGCCAATTAATTGCGAATAGAGATTGAGAGTTCATGGCTAAGTCTATGCCATCACTGAACAGAATGCCAAGGCATCCAATATAATGGTGTCAAGTGTACTTTAATTTTTTTCTCATGATTCACATGTATTGATAGATCCCAGATACACACATTCTTTTATATCACACGAGTTTATGAAACATGTTGACACTACACATGTGCACGAGTTTGTAGCAATTGACGTTGTAGTAGACTGCTATGGAAGTGAGCCAAGATTTGTTAAATGTTGTTGAACAATCAAGGGAGTTGTGGTTCATAAAAAAAGCCTTTAATATTGGTTCAAAATGGTTGACTAGTGATAAACTTTGAATAGGTCATTTTGAGGATCCTAGTCAGGCAAAGATGGCCTCCCCTTATTTCAATGAACAATTGAGATTATACTTGATATAGGTTTGATACACAAAGAATATTGTCTTGAGAAGGAAAAAAGTCTCTGCATTTTGGCCCAAAGTGTTTGACTAACAGAAAGTTGTATATGGATCTTTTGGAAAACTGGTTAGCCAAAGATGGCCTCCTATCCTTTCTAGGAGCATTTAAGCATGTCATTGGCTACAAAAGTGGAGCAATAAGAACATATCATTGGCTACTAGAGTGGAGCATTGAGAGCACATTGTTTGCTGTTAGAGTAGAACATTGAGAGCACATTGATGTTGGCTGGAGTGGAGCATTGAGAGCACATTGTTGTTTACCAGAGTGTAGCATTGAGAGTACATTGTTGGCTGCTAGAGTTCTTCATGAAGAGAAGATGCTTGATTGGACAATTTTTCTTTTCTTTTCCCTTGCTTGACCTCAAGGCCATGTCCTTTTTTTTTTGCACTTGGTGCCTTTGCAGGTTTTCACCAAGACTGGGTTTCACATGATTTTTGTACTATAACCGCCAGTCATGACATCTTAGATGCGAAAGGGCTCCGCAATAGTTGGCCAATGCCTCTTGTTGATGTTATTTTCTAGATGCGGCTAAGTTTTCAAAAGGGGTGCTTGCTTAAAGAGGTTCAATCTCTTGCTTTTTCGTTGAACTGTTAAATCCATAGGGAAAAAAAGCTAATGACATCATACATATGCGAGATTACTTCTCAAACTTCACCAGGTGATTGGGATTCATGCTTGGCCAAAATCCACTTGGGGACTAACATCAACACACCCATGACTCTTAAGAAATCAATACCCAATTTTAGGTTGAATTGCTTTTATTTTAATAGGCTCTCTTGGGAGGCTTTTGGACATTTAACCGCTTGTTAATTGTTAGTAAGGATTCCTCTGAGTTTAGGAAATATTTTGTAAAATATGTTCATGCAATATGAAACTCATGTAAATGAGGTGACAAAAATGTTTTGAAAAGGGGAAGCTCTATAGAGCATCCATTTTTGGAAAAAATGGTACCCCCTAAAGGCAAAAGCATGACATGCATTGCAAGAAAGTTATGAGTATAAATGTTTTTGAAATCTGTTCATCCAGAGGGAATCCGAGAGTCGAAGAAATACAAAGTGCAAGAAATCATGCATGAAGTTTATAAATTGTGTATTTGAAAAATGTGAAGTTTTATGAAATTATGTAATAAATTTGAATGATGAAATTTGATAAAGGTGTGCTTTTCCAAACATGATGCATGTTCGGACTATGTTAGGTTTATTTATTGATGTTGTTTGTTTTGAAGCAACATTTAGAGTAAGATTTCTATAAGAACGTACATCCGTGATCATAATCTCTTTCTCATACAACTTTGGTAAATTAGGGCTTGGTTCTATGTCGATGATGAAAAAGGGTATCTTATCAATATACAAAACGGTTTCTTGGAGAAAATATTTTATTTATATGAAAGGGGCTGCATTTGGAGTATAAATGATGACTCGCAGGTTGCCTACGTACTTGACATAAAGGTTAGGATCAAGTTAGTTCATAGTTTAGTCTGTACATTGTTATAAAGAAAATGTAATGGTTTACAATGTCTTCAAAGTCTTCAAGGATGTCTTGTTGTATTGACGCTGATGGCCCCTTGGTCAACAAGGTCTTGGATGACAAAATTTAATTGAAAACACTTATCGGTGGAATGTCTGAAACTTTGATGGTAGGCACAATATTTCTTCAGATCATATGCCTTTGGGAGAGGATTGGGAGGTCGCCTAGGAGGAAGTAGCTAGAGGTGCCATTTGTTGACTAAATTAGTCAGCACGTGGTTGGTGGAACAAGGCAAGGGGGTGAATTCCTGCCTATCCCCTTTGGAGTGAGGAGAATAAGGCCAAACCTTTTCCTTTTGACTAATGGGGCTTGAAATTGTGTTGTTGGAGTATGAATGGTCTGAGCAGAGTAATAGACTTGAGAAGTTGAGTTCATGGGTAAAATAGATGCAATTGGAAAAAGCTCTGGCTCCTTCAGTGTAGTCTTGAGTGGTTGGTTGATCTCTTGGATCAATCCCTCTTGTATGGAACATTCTATTTTTGATGCGGCTTTCATCATGGATGAAAATCTATCACATGATTTATTTAATAACATTATATGATATCTAGAACTCATAGATTTTAGGAAGGTTGTCGCCATGTCTACTTCCTCTAAAGGATTTTTAAGCGCAGAGGCTGCAAGTCGCCATGTGCTTTAGGATTCATTCTTTCTAGTTCTGACCTAAGGGGTGAAGAGTCTAAATTGAACTTAAATTGATTTAAAAAGACTCCTGTTAAGTATATCCAAGTTTGGAACTTATCCCTATCTAGGTTTATGAACCACTTGAGGGCGTGGCCCTCCAGGCTTGATGAAAAAAAATGGATGAGGAGTCTCTCATCCTTGCCGAGTTGGAACATACCATTTCAATATATATCATAAGTGCATGTGAGGACATCCTCTCCCATCGTACATTGTAAATTTTGGGACCTTAAGATCGCTCCGGAGGTGCCTCCCGGGATATAATCCTAAATCTTCAAAATTTGTTTTGGGATAATGAGCTGCTTTCCAATTTTCCATTTCTCCCATGAGCTGTTTAATTTGTTGAGTTGTCTGAGCTAGGTGCATAGATGGTTCTGATGTTTCAATGTTAAAGGTGTCTGAGGAGGTTTTGGGCCGTATGACTGCCATAGTTTATTAAGTATGAGATCCTTCTTCCAAAACATCTCGTGTTTGATCCTACTAGCTGTCCCAAAATTGTAGAATTGTTATGATAGTTTTTAAGTACTGAAAATACTAAGTATAATTATCAAAAACATAAAATGAACAAAAAGGGGTTTGCCCGTAGAATTTAAAACGGTTGCCAAGATTCATGTTCATGAAAATTTTGAAAATATATAAAAATATAATGAGGTATTAATTCATATGATCTTATATTGGTAGAACTGGATTTTGATTAATGACAAGAGAGATCATGAGGCTTGGTTTGCTTTGTCAGATTGACCTCTTTCCTTGTAAGGAAAAAGAGCTAAAGTATGATCTGAATTAGAAGTAATGGTGGGAAACCCCTTGTGCAAAATGATTATTTAGATGAGTGATTTGTTGGCTTTTCTAAGGTAGGTAACAAAATTGAATTGTAATTATGAATAATGGAGATTGCGACCCAAATCATAGGTTCTACGACTTCTATAATGCTCTCAAGTGCAGGATGTCGCAAAGTAATATTTAATCGGTGAGTCCGAGGTCGATCCGCAAGGAAGGGGTGATCTTTAGAAAAGATTAATGGTAGAAGTAAAATGAAAAAAATTAGTTATTAATCCCAAAAAAATTGATTTTGTTGAAAATACTATTTTGTAACCACTAAGGTTCAGAGATCCGCTCACAACAAATATCTATAGTTCTTGCTAACGATTCAAATTTATAACTCAATTGAAATACATATAAAGGATGATTCCAATTGGGTGATGAACACATTATTTTCTTAAAAGAAATTTTTAAAAGATAAATTCATAAAATTTATTGACTTTATATAGGACAAAACTAACGATTTGATTCGTAGGGAATTCTAACCATTCGTCGTACCCGAAGTTAACGGTGAATCAAAGAATTATACATAACAAATATTTTTCTAAATAATAAAGTAAATCAAAAATAAAAAAAACTTACATTAAAACAATATAAAATCATCTAGCAAATACCAGAGAAATGTTGTGGTTTCACTCCTAGCCTTAGCAAAAGATTTAGAAACTTATAACTCAAAAGAAATAAAAAACTAAAGAGAAGAGGAAGAAAAGTTAAGAGAGAAGATGATGATATCTTCAAGTGTAGCCCCTTGTTCCCCTTTATATGCTTTTAGGGTTTCTACAGAAAAAGGAAAAACAAGGAAAATTGGAGAGTGAATATGTCAAATCCCGTCACCAACAAATGGGTCGACTTCCAGCTCTTTTTGGACCTATCAAACGTCTAAATTTTCTATACTTTGTGCAATACAAAGTTGTTGGACTTCAAATCTTCTTTCCAGCGCCACAAATGTTGCATCAATCCAATATCGGGGTAGAAAGCTATGGCCAAAACACTATAGCTGACTCAAATTTCTCTATCCAAATTTCTTTCAAAATCTGGAGTTATGGGTTTCTTCTCTTAGATTTGGGTCCCATGCAATTGGCTTTGTGGACATTGGCTGTTCGGGACCCAGGGGGTTTTCCCCCCTTTTATGGCCCACCCGTGGTCTTCGGGGCCCACTTCTTTGGCATGTGATGCAGGTGCGTGAAAGGTCGTTAACCCTCTTACGGGAAGGTTAAGCTTTTCTGGGAGTCGCCACCAACTCTGGGTTAACCGATGGAGTTGGGCATCGGTCCTCCTCTTCACCTGAAGAGGAGAAGTCTAGACCTGAAGGTCTAGGGGTTTAACTCCTAGTACTGGTCTGAATTCCTGAGACTTAGGGTAAGTTGTTTGGTTGCACTTGGGGAAGGTGTTAGACACCCCAAATACCCGCCTTTTTAGGGCGGCTTCTCCCATTCATATGAGTTTTAATCCTATGTCCATTTCCATGCCTTGTTAAGTGTGAATTAAAATGTCTACACCTTATTTAATTTAAGTTAGAGGTTTGCTAAATTTTTCTTAGGCCTAACGTCTGTTTGTGCTCTCAACTGATTTTAATTCAGGGTATAAACAGACATTGGATAATGAACAACTTAAGATCTGTCTTTAGATTTGTCCTATTCTAGATACAGGAGACCCCTCATGGGTTTAGTCTTTAGAGGGATGATAGACCCCTCTAAATGACTTATTGTTTGACTTTTCAGGGTTAGATGCTAACCCTAAGAGAAAAGGGAGAAAAGAGAAAAAGGTGAATTTTTCTGGTTTATAGACCTAATGCCTGTTTATCACCTCAACGCTCGTTTTTCCAACGCTTGAATTTAATTCAGGGTGAAAAACAAGCATTGAGAAATTTGATTAGATTGTCACCTTTGTACAATCTTTTGGGATGGTTTGGTGGGTCCAAACAGTGTGGGATCCGTGGTTTGAGGAAGGGAATATCTCATAGGGTCACAATGTGTAACCCTAGAGGCCCTAGGTACAAGCCTTGTAGAGATGTGATCTCCCAAAGTGGGCCTCACAGTCATTTGTCACATGCCTAACGCTTGTTTTTTTTGGTTTAACGCCTGTTTGTTTAACACTTGAATTTAATTTAGGGAATAAATAGGTGTTGGGTATTGGAACAATAGCCAAATGGATTCTTGGGCCACCACAGTGGGGCCCAGAGGGGTGGGACCTCTCCTAGGTCTTGACACATGTCCTAGGGGACACTCAGAGGATTTTTGAAAAAGAATGATTTTTAAGGCTCAGGCTTAACGCCTGAAAGTCGTTCCAACTTTTGAATTCCAATCCAGAGGTGCTTGTGCACAAGAACAACTCCCAGAGGGTATATTTGCCTTAGGACAGGTCAGGAGAATAATTAGGGCTCCCTGGGGTGGGTCCTAGATCCCAACACCTGTTTATTCTTCTGACGCCTGTTTGTTCAACGCTTATTTTTAATTCTCTTAAAAAACAGGCATTAGTTACTAGGAGAAAAATCAGTAATTAAATTTCTCGATTTTAGTGCCCTTAAAGTTTTGTAAAAATAATAAAATTAAGCATGATAATAAGGGATATATATATATAACAACATATAAAAAATTGAGCTTCAAATTATACACAAAAATTTTTAATTAAAATTCAACAAATATTTACCAAAACTAGGTCTCAAAAGACTTAATTTTTGAAGTTTGTTTGTAGGGCCATCTCGAGGCATTCCACAGGTCATAAATTCATGAAATTAAATACACAACATGGTATATATGTATAGCCTAACATAGGAAAATGGCTCAATCAGCCTTCCACAAAAATCACAATAAATTCAGCATGATAACATATAAAAAGTGGAAGCAAGTAGAGGCTATTGAGCCTCTACTATGTAACCTGACTTAGAACATGATTCTAGCATAAAATTGACAGCATGACAATAACTAATTGAGATGTATTGAGCAATGGGGAATGAATTGGACTAAGGTTTAGGCTTACCTTGCCTAGGGTTGATGTAAGCTTTGTTAAATCACCTTCTTCTTCCTCTTTGTCTCTTAAAATTAGGGTTTTTGGTAGCCAACCCTAAGTATCACAAAATTGGGGATTTTATAGCCCCACTTATGCTTCATGAATGGTTGAGATTGATCCTCAGGGTTGCTAGGTGGAGGGTGAAGATGAGTTTAGTAAAAGTGAGGTGGAGGGCTCACATTTAGTATGAGATGCATGGGTGACACTTGTGCTAAGGGGTTAGACAAGTATCTAAGTGTTTTGGATAGATGGATGGTTATGATTAACTTGGGCTAGCCACATGGAGGGTGGGGATGAGAGAGGGTTAGTTTACATGCATTGGTTGGGTGTACAAAGAAAGGTAGGTTAGATGTCATTTGATAGGTGTAGGTTAGTTACAAAAATCAAGGGTGGGGCTTCAAGGTACTATTTGGAGGGTCATGAGTGGAACCTCAGGGATGTGAAATTCAGCTCCTAGATCTAAGGGTGAGGGGTTAAGGTGCATTAGAGGAGATGCTTATCTAAGGTTTGGTAATCTAGCCTTAAGGTGTAAGTACCTTAATCCCACTAGTGAGCTTAAATGCCTAAAGGCTTTAGCTCACTAAGGTACAATGATTATTTTGTGATTTTTTGTACCTTCATTGTGTGACCCCTTTTCATGGCTCTTGGGCTCGTAATTGGGCAAACTAAATGTCTGGTTTTGAAGTCTCAGATGGTCCAGTCGCAATGGGCTAGTCAAAACCAAATTACGATAAGGGCAAGGGGTAAAATTAGGGTTTTTTCATCATAAAAACTCTTGTGGGACATTTTGGAAGGGCAAGGGGTAAAAGTAATCTCAGAAATTGTCTGATGAAATATGACACTTGATTCAGGTGAACCACAGCCTCTGACCACACTGAATTCCGATACTCAAGTTGAGAACTGCGATAAAAATACCTGTTTGGTCCCACGGGGATTTCTTGACGGGAACAGCTCCTGTATTTTATGTGGGTCTCTACTTTGAGCTATGCTTGTAGGTTTTAAAGTTTGAGGAATATTAAGACTACAAAAACTAACAGACTAATCATTGGATTCCCAGGTAGTCATCAGGGGAATCACGAAGCAAAGTCATTCGTCAAGATTGAGATTCTGTAGTCGCTTGAAAGTTGGGAGAAATGAACTGTCAGACTTCCTCCATTGTACCATCTTGTGAAATGGTATTTCAAAGATAAGGCAGAGACCAAACAAATGAGCTTGACCTTGCCCCATTATAAGTTCGGGAGAATCTTTAGGAGAATTCAGTGTGATGAACACAGACGAAGTGACATGTTCTGTCTTGAGGGAAAAGTGATGGTGTGGGGTATGGG
>JAOXJP010012269.1:0-28226 GCA_025762735.1 Platanus orientalis | reverse complement strand
CTTCCTCTTTTTCTTCTTCTTACTTCTTTCTTTCTTTCTTTCTTTGGTTTTTTTCTTCTTTTTTCCATTTTTTTGGTGCTTTTTTTTAATCATTGAACTTCTGATACTTAGAATTTTCTTTTTCTTTTTTTGCACTTGCTCCAAAAAAAAAAAAGAATGAATGATTTAATTTAGGTCCATATTGATCCACATGTTCCATGCTTTTTCTTGTAAACTATGAATCTATGATTTAAGTGCTAGATCTGCATATTGCATTATGTGCTCCTTTCTCGATAGACTTACATCCTGTGCAGATATGTACTTCTCACTTGAGACTTAGGTGGTTCAAATCTCCACACTTTGTGCTCTTGGATTCAGACACTGAATTGATAAATTTTCACTTCTATCTTTTTCTGTAGATCCGGGAATTGATATCACCTACATTTCATGTATTGCTTTCAGGATACAAGGAAGTAATGATTCAGTGTTGGCAGTGTGATAATCTTTCTCTAGTGAGGTCATTTAATTGGGAGGCAATGGTTCAAAATTTGGATCAGGTTCTGTCTGTCAGCCTTCCTGATCCAGGAATTAGGCCTCTAAATTGTTAGGGCTTACCTCAAACTGGCACATGAAAGCTTGTTTGAATCCTTGAACCATGGGGATGACTAAGCAACCCATTCAACTTGGTTGGTTAAACTTCCTAACTAGACCTAAAATAAAATCTTCAACTTCTATTATATTTTAAAATCAACTCAACTTGTGGCTCTGATCGGGTGGGATTGGTCTACCCCACAGACTGAGTTAGCCATTGGTCCCAAATTCAAAACAGTGACTATAAGCAAAATCATTGTTATGTCTAGAATCAGGAGCCAAGTTATTCTTCTTGGACAGTTTGTTGACTTGGTATATGGCTATCAAGTTTGTAGAAAGTGCATTTTGTTGCTTTCATCGAAGAAAGGTCAAATATTAGTATAGGTAGTGATGCGGACATTAGGGGACATGTGGGGCCTACATGGGTCATGGTGGGGTCCACACGTGAGAAGACACATGGAGGAACATCTTTGGGACATCGCTCTAGCACAATCCTTTTCCGGTGTGCTAGGATTTCATTGACTCTAGGATATGGATCTTTCCACAAAGGATTTTGAGGGCCTTTTCCTTGTCTGAGTTTGTTAAAGACTGACTAACTTCCATTTATCTTAGGATTCCGGTGCATGATGTTTCTCTAGGATATGGATCTTTCCACTCCGGTTGTTAGACCGTATAAGAGCAGCTTGTGCTCTGATACCAATTGAAAGTCTGGTTTGATCTTAGAGGGGGGTGAACAGGATTTATAAAAAATCAGAGAGAGAGAGAGAGAGAGAGAGAGAGAGAGATGCATCGTGGGAGAGAGATGCATCATTTTCCAGTGTGCTAGGATTTTTTTTACCCCAGTTTTGTGCTAGGATTTCATTGTCCTTGGTTTAATGGTATTGGATCCACTAAGCTTGCATGGGTAATGCTGTAATGGTTGGTTTTGTATAGGATAGTTGTCTAATATCCTATTCCATGGGTTTACCTTAAATTAGTATTGCATATGTGATAATTACTAAAAACCTTCATGTGCACCAATTCATCACCATTTGAAATATGAATATAACTCAAAGGGTTTATTGCGCACTAGATTATCACCATTTCAGATATTAGATCTTAAACAAATAGAATAATCAATAACATAAGTAATTTGTATTAAATCAATGAGAATGAGGAGAATGTCAACTTCGTCAAAACCATGCCCCTTTTAAAGCGATGAACGTGAGATGAGAAAAATCTTTCATTAGAGAGAATGGAGCATTCTAGAGAAGGGCCACATTTTTGGATAGAAGTTGCTTCTCATTCACAATGTCATAACTTTTGTACCTTTCTTGGAGCTCTAATTTCCAACTAAGATACCTTTGGTAGACTTAGTGCCTTATTATTTTAATAGGATTCTGATCATGATCACAACATATAAAACCAAAAAAGTGTTAAAAAGAAAAAGAAAAACCTAGGTATGATTGCATGAATAGGTTAAGCTTAAATAAGAGTCTCCCCTTTGAGGGAAAATGATCAAGTACCATGCAGTAAACAATTCAATTCAACTTGACAAAGCCTTATTCCAGCTTCTAGGGGCTGACTACACAAATCCTGTTCTGCCATTCTATTTTATGTAGAGCCTTATCTTCTGTTTTATCACAAGTTATCATGACCTTTCTTGCTATGCCAAGTCCTTTTGGCCTTCCCCTTTCCCATTTATCACCTTCCACTTGCATCATGTTACTCCTCACCGGTGTAGTGATTGGTCTTCGTTGCACATGATTGAACCATCTTAATTGACTTTCTGTATCTTGTTCTTATTGGTGATATCTCTGAGTTCCCAGGAATGCATTCATCTTAACTCTATTTTTTCTAGTCTTTATACTTGTACATCTCATCATCCTTTTTCTAGTCTGGCCACTCGTCCATCTCAGCACATCTATCCTTTCTATGCATGTGCCTGAAGGGTTTGGAACTTCTATTTCAATATTAAAAGATATTTATTGATGTTGAGAAACTTAATTTTTTATATTCTCAATATTACTGTGAGGTATTGGGATGGGTGGTTTGAGTTAGTAAGATAGCCTAATAAATATCTCTTAACTCACCAGAAAGTGAGGAAACAAATAATAATAATAATAATAATAATAATAATAATAGAGGAAAAAGAAGATAATCAACTAGAATCACATGAGTTGCAGCATAGGCAATCACACCTAGGGTTGAAAGCATCACATCCTCATGATTTGGAGTTACACTAGAGAACCAAAGCCATAGAGCTTGGTGTAAGAACTATTGAATTCCATAGTAACAATAGATAAGAGGATATACTGTATGTTGAAACAATTGTAAAATCCAAATACGTTGACAGTAATAAACAATGATAGAAGCAATCCAATAGTGTATAATGAAATTAATCTGCACAGTAAAAAAGTTAAGAAAGACTTATCGGTTGGTGATTGAACACGTAAAAGATACTGTCCTTAAAGTGATATTTGCCGGCCTATTTCAAGTATGGTAGGTTTGATTGACGATCACCTCCAAGAACACCAACCCTCTTTACCAAGACCCCGTACAAGCAAGTAGAGTAACAATATGAACGGCTCAGAATCTTCGAAAAAATAAAAAACTCAATCAAAACCAAAAACCAGAGTGTAGTAGCAAGGAAGAAGATGATCCAATATTTTTTGGGTCCCTAGCTTAGTTAAGGTTCCATTCTTAAAGAGTTCAGGGCGCCCAACAAATGGCATCTTACCTAATGTGTATAGATTCTTAGCCGTTACGCATTAGTGTATGCTATATATAACTTTAAAGCTTTTAAAAAAAGTTAATAAATAAATTATAAAATAATATATATACGTGTACACCACACCACGCTGTGCCACAACCCGGCTCGGCTCGGCTCAGTTCAGTTCGACATGCTCGCATGTGATGCAAACAAATAACCTCCAACCTCTCCTCTCATCTTTAACCCCATTACCCCTTAGATTCTTGCATTTATTTATAAGGTGGAATTGGAAGTTCTTTACTTCCAATGTGGGATTAAACTTTTAAGAGGAAAGTGCTTTTAAGTGGGTTTGGTTTGGGTTTAGGAGAGAACCCCCAAAAAGTCAAATGAATTGTCTTAATTCAAATTTTCCTCCAATTGTTTTATAAAACACTTTTGGGCTTAAGTCAAGTTAGTGGGCATACTCACCCCACATAACCAAGTAACCTATAAAGATTCAAAATTAAATATAAAACATATACAATAATCTTCCACAAGATTTAAAATTGAAATAAATTCAAAATCATAAAGATCAATAAAACAATCTTTCTGAGAGCCAGAGAATAATTGTATAGGTATCGGTGTCTAAAAGACTATGAACTGACCATTGGTATAACAATTCAGTATTCACAGTAGTTAGTAGATCAAAGTCCTATTAACTAGACTACTTTAATGTGAATCAACTAAGATTGTCATTCGCAACTCCTTTTCATATCATCGCCGTTCTAACAGGTTGGCACTATTTCGGTCATGTGCCATACCTAGATGCTTAAGAGCGCTCTAGAAAATAAGCTCAAGTTTTCATAGGAGGTGGCCCCACCTCCACACTGAAGTAAGTGAATCTATAAAGTGTGTACTGCAATTAAACACACCACCATAAGGGCTATAAATCCATTAAGAGTTCTAAGACTCATCCTTATTACATTACAGTATGTATTGTCTACACCATAGGGATGGTCATAAATGACAGTGTCATTCAAGTTGCCCAATGATTTGTTCTTACCCGTTTGAACCTACTTCATGGGATCGCTAATCACATAGGTCGGGTTGCCATCACTATCAACTCATGATTTAGGCTTAAGCCCTATCCCCTTCGATGTTTCCATCGCTAACCCTCTAGTTAGTAGTTTAATTAGAGGATCTGCTAAATTCTTCTCTGACCTCACATAATCTAGGGATATAATCCCATCACCAACCAACTATTTTACCACATTATGTCTTAGGTGTATATGCCTATTTTTTCCATTATAGTTTTTGTTATTGCAGCTTGGTTATCATAGTATAAAGACATTGATGATATCGATTTAGTTTATAGAGGAACATCTGTTAATAAGTTTCTAACCCATTCGGCTTCACTACCTGCTTTCTCTAAGACAATAAATTGTACCTCCATGGTTAACATGACCTTGCATGTTTTGCTTGGTCAATTTTCACTAAATCGTACCACCTCCTAATGTAAAAACATAGTCACTAGTAGATTTTGTATCCTTAGAATCTAAAATCCAGTTGGCATCATAGCACCCTTCAAGTACTGGTAGAACACCACTATAAAATAATCTCAAATCAGTAGTACCTTTTACGGTACTTTAGGATTCGCTTTATAGCAGTTCAGTGTTTTTTATTAGGATTGGATGTGTGCCTACTTAGTCTCCTTACTGCATATGTTATGTCTGATCTAATACTATTAGTTAAGTTAAACATCCTATTATTTGTGCATATTCCTTCTGTGGAAATGGTTGTGCTCTGTTTTTCTTTAAATGTACACAACTATCATTAGGTATTTGCATAAGTTTCTCATTAAAGCGGTCAAATGTCTTTAATACGTTTTCTATATAGTATGATTGATTCAACATCAATTCTTCATTTATTCTACAAATTTTAATTCCTAGAATTATATCTGTCTCCCTTAAGTCCTTCAAATCAAACTTAGATCTTAGGAACTTCTTTATATTTTTAACCACTTCTAAGTTAGTGTCCATGATCAACATGTCATTGACACACTGATAGATTATTATACCAATTCTCCTAGAAAACTTACTATACACACATCTATTTGAATCATTAATATTGTATCCATTTCCTGCAAGTGTCTTGTCAAAATTTTCATGCCATTGTTTTGGTTTTTTTTTAATCCATAAATGATTTAACAAGCCTACACACTTTATGTTATTGCCCTTGGACCACAAATCCTTTAGACTGTGTCGTATAGATTTTTTCCTCTCACTATTTAGGAATGCAGTTTTTACATCTATTTGGGGCACAACCAATTTGTAGATTAATGCTACAGCTATCAATGCCTTAATGGTTGTTATTCTAGTAACAAGAGCATATGTATCAAAATAATCTATGCCTTTCTTTTGCCCATTACCTAAGGTTACTAATCTTACCTTAAATTTATCAATGGTCCCACCAGGTTTCAGTTTCTTTTTGAACATTCACTTGCTTCCTATAGTCTTAGTGGTTGAAGAAAGATCCACTAGTTCCCAAATGTGATTTGCTAGTATAGACTCTAGATCATTGTTTATAACTTTTCTTCAGAAAGCATCATATGGTGAGATTACAACTTGTTTATAGGTTAATGGGTCTCCATCTACTAGTTGACATATGTATTCATATGGAAGTGTTTTGTATTCCAACAGATAGGTGACAAAGTCATCACCCAAGTCTGTTGTTTTCCTTATTATTTTGCTTCTTTTAGGTTTTTAATTCATTTTCTTGTTCTATTGTTTTATTAGCTTCCATATCTTCTTTAATTTGGTTGTTAGAGGTTCTATTCTTTATTGGGAATATACTATCAAAGAATTCTGCATCCTTTGATTCTATTATTGTGTTTGTTCCAAGATATTACTTTCTATTCTAAGTACCAAAAACCTATAGGCTGCACTGTTATGTGCATAGCCTATAAAGACACAATCATTTGTTTTTTGTCTTGGTTTCATTTTCTTAGGATTAAGTAATCCTTCTTTGGCTAGACACCCCCACACTTTTAAGTATTAAAGGTTATGCCTATATCCTTTTCATAGGTCATAAGTTGTCTTGCCAGTTTTCTTATAAGGTATCATATTTTGTATATAATAAGTGGAGAGAATTGCTTCTCCCCACATGTTTAAGGGTAAACTTGAACTAATTAACATGACATTCATCATTTCCTTTAAAGTTCTATTTTTTCATTATGTTACCCTATTCGATTATGGTGTGTAAGGTGCAATCGTTTCGTGGATAATTTGATGTGGCTCAAAATAACCTTTAAATAGGTTAGAGTCATATTCTCCATCTCTATCCATTCTTAATCTTTTAATTTCTTTTCCTAGTTGGTTTTCAACTTTTGTTTTGTACTTTATAAATATTTATTCCACTTCGTCTTTATTTCTCAATAAATAAATAGTAGTGAAGCGTGAGTAATCTATGAAGGTTATGTAAAATCTTTTTCTACCTCTAATTTCTTGGTTCTTTAGATCTCCTAAGTCACTATATATGAGTTTAAGTAGTTCAGTTTCTCTTTCTATTGGTTTAGGTTTCTTTTTATTGTGTTCTGATTTTACACAAATTTTACATTTATATGTTTCATCATTAATTAAATTTGAAAGTAAACGTATTTATTTCATCTTCTTTACATAGAACATTCTTACATGTCCTAACCTACCATGCCACACACTTATAGAGTCAACAAGATAAATAAAAGAAGATGAAATTTTGTTTATTAATTTTAAAACGTTTTGTACAAATAAACCCCCATTACAATATCCATTCTCGACAAAGACCTTGTTCTTTGTCATTACAAGTTTATCAGACTCGAATGTGAACTTCAATCTTGCCTTATTCAGAAGTGCTCTAGAGATTAAGTTACGCCGCACATCAGGTATATAGATGACGTCCATTAGCTCTAGAATCTTTCTAAAAGTGAGCCTTAGTTCGATCGTCCATTTTCCTATAACAAAGGAAGTGTTTGAGTTTTCCATAAAGACCTTTTCACCATCTCCTACAACCTTGTAGGAGGTATAAACATCTCCGTCACAACAGATATACTTGGTGGCTCTAGTGTCCACCCAGTCTCTAGTGTTCACGATATAATTTACCCCATTAACCATCGCAGTAATCTTTTCTTATGCTTCTGTCACATTAACCTTGGCCTTTTTTCTTCTTCATATGGTGACACACTAATGTAAGATGCCCATACTTTCCACATGCAAAACACTCCCCATTTATTCTCTTAAGATTTTTCTTGAAATTCTTAATGTTTTTCTTGAAAAATTTTCTCTTCCCTTGGAATTTCTTTTTTTTCCTATCTTTATGAGTTCCTTCATTTTCTATTACATTTGTATATGCTATCAGTTCTTTCGATTTATGAGTTTTTTCTTTCAGATGATTGTTTTCTTTTAAACGGATGTGTATTATCAGTTCTTTCAATGACAAGTTCTACTTATTCCTTCTCATATTATTCTGGTAATCCTTCTAAGAAGGAGGCGGCTTCCCTAGGAGAACTCTAACCACAAATTTTTCTGCTTGAGATATATCGTCTGCCTCCAACTGAGTTATCAAGTTTTGGAACTCATGAATATGTATAGATACAGATTTGTGTTCAGTCATTTTGAAGTCAAGAAAATTCCCTACTATGTGTTTTTTATTTCCTTTGTCTTCAATTTTATATTTCTTTTCTAAGACTTTTCAAACATCTTTAGCAAAATCTTCCACACAATATATATTATACAAGTCATTTGATAACACATTCAACATAGCATACTGACAAATTTTATTAGCTTTGTTCCAGTTATGTGTGGTCCTAAACCGAGCAAGTTCTAATTATTCATCAGATTCTTGAACTCTAGGTTTAAACAAGACATATGCCACATTGACCATCTCAAGCACGAACAGTACCTTTTTCTGCAACCTCTTAAAATACGAACCATTAAATGGCTCAACCTTTGAAACAACAAGAATGGTATAGTCCATGTTAATAGTAAATTTAGAGATTTGAAATATGGTATACTTAAGACTGTCACTTCATAGACAGAGATCCGAACTTAGCAGAATATCACTTTAAGATTGTAAAAACTATTGAATTTCATAATAATAGTAGATAAGAGGATATACTATATGTTGAAACAATTGTATAATCCAAATTCGCTGACAATAATAAACAATGACAGAAACTATCAACTGTAATAGATATAGATATCTGAATGACCAACCAACAGTATATTGTGTGTAGCAACTCACAGGGTATAGATGTCTATACTATGTATCCGAATAACAGACACAATCCATTAATGTATAATGAAATTAATCTGCACAGTAAAAGAGTTAAGAAAGACTTATCTGTTGTTGATTAAGCACGTATAAGACGCTATCCTTAAAGTGATATTCGTCGGCCTGTCTCAAGTACGGTCGGCTTAATCGACAATCACCTCCAGGAACACTAACCCTTTACCAAGACCCCATACATGCAAGTAGAGTAATAATATGAACACGACCCGAACCAGCTCGGCTCGGTTTGGTTTGGTTCAGGGCATGCGCGCGTGATGCAAACAAACAACATCCAACGTTTTCTCTTTTCTTCAACCCCATTACTCCTTAGGTTCTTGCATTTACTTATAAAGTGGAGTTGGAAGTTCTCCACTTCTAAAGAATTCTGTATCCTTTGATTCTATTATTGTGTTTGGTTCTAAGATATTATTTTCTATTATAAGTACCAAAAACCTATAAGCTACACTGTTATGTGCATTGCCTATAAAGACACAATCATTTATTTTTTATCCTAGTTTCATTTTCTTAGGATTAAGTAATCCTACTTTGACCAGACACCCCCACACTTTCAATTATTTAAGGTTAGACATATATCATTTTTATAGTTCATAAGGTGTCTTGCCAGTTTTCTTATAAGGTATCATATTCTGTATATGACAGGCGGAGAGAATTGCTCCTCCCCACATTTTTATGGGTAAACCTAAACTAATTAGCATGGCATTCATCATTTCTTTTAAAGTTCTATTTTTTCGTTGTCACCCCATTTGATTTTGGTGTGTAGGGTGTAGTCGTTTCATGGATAATTCCATGTGACTCACAATAACCTTTAAATAGGTTAGAGTTATATTCCCCACCTCTATCTATTTTTCGCCTTTTAATTTTCTTTCCTAGTTAGTTTTCAACTTTTGTTTTGTACTTTATAAACATTTCTTCCGCTTCGTCTTTATTTTTCAATAAATAAAGAGTAGTGAAGCGTGAGTAGTCATTTATAAAGGTTATGTAAAATCTTTTTCTTTCTTTAGTTTCTTGGTTCTTTAGATCTCCTAAGTCACTATGTATGAGTTCAAGTAGTTCAATTCCTCTTTCTACGAGTGTCCTAACCTACCATGCCATACTCATAGAGTCAACAAGCTAAATAGGAGAAGATGCAACTTTCTTTAATAATTCTGAAATGTTCAATACAAATAAATCTCCATTACAATATCCCTTCCCGACAAAGACCCCGTTCTTTGTCATTATATGTTTATCAGACTCGAATGCGAGCTTTAATCCTGCCTTATTCAATAGTGCTACAGAGATCAAGTTGCGCCGCACATCAAGTACATAGAGGACATCTTTCAACTCCAGAATCTTTCCAAAAGTGATTCTTAGTTCAATCGTCCATTTCCCTACAACAGAAGAAGTGTTTGAGTTTCCCATAAAGACATTTTCACCATCTCCTACAACCTTGTAAGAGGTATAAGCATCTCTCTCACAACAAATATGCTTGGTGTCTTCAGTGTCCACCCAGTCTCTAGTGTTCGCATTGTAATTTACTTCAGTAACCATTGCGATAATATTTTCTTCTGCTTTTACCAGATTAACCTTTGCGCTGTTTTTCTTTCTATAGCGACACACTGATGTAGGATGCCTATACTTTCTACGCGCAAAACACTCATCATTCTCTTAAGATTTTTCTTGAAATTCTTGATGTTTTATTGAAGAATTTTCTCTTCCTTTGGAATTTCTTTTCTTTTCTATCTTTCTGAGTTCATTTTTTATAACATTTGTGTGTGCTGTCAATTTTTTCGATTTTTGAGTTTTTTCTTTTAGACGGTAGTTTTATTCTGAACGGATGTGTGTTATCAATTCTTTCAATGGTAAGTTCTTCCTCTTCCTTATCATATTGTTCTAGTAATCCTTCCAAGAAGGAGGTGGCTTCTCTAGGAGGACTCCTACCACAAAATTTTTTGCACCTCCAATTGAGTTACTAGGTTCTGGAACTTATGAATCTGTGTAGACATAGATTTGTCTTCAATCATTTTGAAGTCAAGAAAATTCCATATTAGGTGTTTTTTATTTCCTTCGTCTTTAATTTCATTTTTTTTTTTAGGGTTTCCCAAACATCTTTAACAAAATCTTTCATACAGTATATATCATACAACTCTTTTGATAAAGCATTCACATGCAGACAAATTTTATTAGCTCTATTCCAGTTATATGTGGTCCCAGACCGTGCAGGTTCCAATCGTTCATCAGATTCTTGAACTCCAACTTCAAATAAGACATAGGCCACATTGGCCATCTCAAGCAAGAAGAGTATCTTTTTTTACCACCTTTTAAAATACGAACCATTAAATGGCTTGGCCTTTGAAACATCAGGAATAGTATAGTCCATATTAACAGTAAATTTAGAGATTCAAAATATGGTATATTCAATACTGTCAATTCGTAGACAGAGATCTGAACTCAACAGAATATCACTTTATGATTGTAAGAACTATTGAATTCCACAGTAATAGTAGATAAGAGGATATATTGTATGTTGAAACAATTGTATAATCCAAATATTCTAACAGTAATAAACAATGACAGAAACTATCAACCGTAGTAGATATGGATATCTGAATGACTAACCAACAGTATACTGTGTGTAGCAACTCATAAGATATAGATGTCTCTGCTATATATTCGAATTATAGAAGCAGTCCAATAATGTATAATGAAGTTAATTTACACAGTAAAAGAGTTAAGAAAGACTTATCAGTTGTTGATTAAACATGTATAAGACGTTGTCCTAAAAGTGATATTCGCTAGCCTATCTTAAGTATAGTAGACTTGATCGACGATCACCTCCAGGAACACTAACCCTCTACCAAGACCCCGTACAGGCAAGTAGAGTAACAATATGAATAGCCCAGATGATCCACTATTTTTTATGTCTTTCGTTTAATTAATGTTACATTCTTAAAGAGTTTAGGGTACCCAACAAATGGCATCTTACCAAGTTGGGATGTTGATGTGGACATTATGACCATGAGAGGTACCTTGATCCATTGAGAATATTAGTTTATGTCTAATCTAATTGTTTTTATTTCTTTTACATTGTTTAGTGTCTCTTGTTGGAGGATGACACATGTTGGTGAAGGTATTTTAGTTTTTAGGGGTATTTTCATTAATAAATATAGTTGAGGGTTATTTCAGTTATGAGAATAGTAGAGAGTGGTTTATGTGTCAATTTCTATTTATTGTAAAAAACCATGGCTGTGGGACTCTATTTATATAACCCATGACCAACCAAAGGAGGTGATGGAATAATATTGAAATTTTGACTCTCTCGGTTTTAGTCTTCTTCTTCTTCCTCAAGCTTGTGCAGGTTGAACACCTTCAAAACCCTGGAATGGGTTTAGGCCACCACCTAGTTTAACTCTAATGGTAGAGACCACTCCATCCCCTTAGGTTAAAGGTTTTTCTTCCTATTTTTCTTTTTTTTTTTTATAAATTTTAAGTTATATTATTGTTGAAAGTTGAAGTTTCTACAATAGATTGACTACCAACAACCCATCTTGAAGTTTTTGTTTAAGGAATCAGCTCCAGGTTATCACATAGTGTTGGATGATCCAACCTCACACAATCTGCTACATCAAAAATCAGTTTTGGAGAGGGTCTTACTTGGTTACTCACCTACAGGTGTTAAAACAGGGGAAATGGGCTATTGCGGGAAATCAGGCACCAACCCCAATTGACTTGGGCTTTGATAGTGGGATTTTTCTAGGGTATGTTAGACCTCGGTACAATCTTATTTGAGTGTTCAACTAGCAACCCACGTCTTAACGGATTAGAATTCCAATGGGAGTTCTTATAGCCAGGCGTGAAATTGAGGTTTTAACCCATTGTAGGGGATCGACTAACAACATCAGAATACTGAAGATTTGAGTACACCAACAATTCCATTTCCCTCTAGACATCTGGATAACCCTATTAGAAGGGAGGTACAACATCAGGAAATTTTTACGATTAAGTCTTCAGGTGTCTTTCTTCATCCTAGGCATGAAACCAACCTGTTCGAGTAGTTTTGGAAGATCGGGTACTACTCCTAAGAGATAGGGACTTACATTGATTCGGAGTTCTTAGGATCATCTCCATGCCTGGATGATCCCAAAGGGAGTGATTCTATATCCAAATCTTCCCTCGTTTTTAAGTTATAAGTAGTGGAAGCACTGCTAGACGTGATATGGTCCCTTTTGACCTCTTTCATGAGACTGACCATAGAAACCTCATACAAGAAGCTGGACACGTGAGACTTCCCTAGGGTATTCACAACCCTTGGGTGACCCTTTTGGTTTGGTCCCACATCAGAAAATAATAATAATAATAAATCTGTTTCTTTGTGGTTGACGGCACTTCATCCAGGACTTGGGAAATTTTTGGATTATTGAAATTTCCACTTTTGAGTACACTTTGATCTAGAACTTTAAGTGCAATCATCTTCAACATCATCAAGGAAGCATTCGACATCAGATTTAGGTACTAAATCTCCAGTTTTAGTTCTTTTTTCGAATCCCCAAATTTTAGGGACTTTTGACATATTTTGCATAAGGCCTGAACCTGGGTTTCTCTTTTTTTGGCCTAAACTATCTTCCATAAAATATTACGATTGTATCTTAACCTAAATTAAAGAATTGTCTGAATTAGCATGTGAACTTGTGAGTAGGAATCTTGTTTATTTTTCTTTATTACTTTATCAATTTTATTCTTATATCCTCAGCACACATTCACTATCCTACATGCATGCTACATTAGATGCCCATATTAAGTAATATAATTAATATTAATTAATATTGACTTGGCGCTAAATCCATACTCGTTAGGATACCTAATGCGTATGAATTCTTAGCCGTTACACATTAGTGTATGCTATATATAACTTTAAAGCTTTTAAAGAAAGTTAATAAATAAAATATAAAATAATATATGTGCGTGTACACCACACCACGCTACGCCACGACTCGGCCCGGCTTGGCTCGGTTATGTTCAATTCAATGCGCGCAAGCGTGATGCAAACAAACAACCTCCAACATCTCCTCTCCTCTTCAACCCCATTACCCCTTAGGTTCTTGCATTTACTTATAAAGTAGAATTAGAAGTTCTCCAGTTCTAATGTGAAACTAAACTTTTAAGAGGAAAGTGCTTTTGAATGGGTTTTATATGGGTTTAGGAGGGAACCACCAAAAAATCAAATGAATTGCCTTAATTCAAATTTTCCTCCAGTTGTTTTATTAAACATCTTGGGGCTTAAGTCAAGTTAGTGGGCCTATTCACCCCACGTAACCAAGTAGCCCATAAAGATTCTAGCTTGAATCTTTAAATATAAAACAAATACAACACTTGAAATTTTTGTTCATTCATCAATCATTTAATAAAATTTGAGTTACAAAGTGTATATATATGGTGTTTATGCTTTAAACCTCCAAATCCTACTCTTACTAGACCTCCTAAAAAATAACACTCTTAAAATAATTAATTTCCACCACAAAGTGATCACTTATCGGTATTTCTGCTATAACTTTGCCAAATCCCATAAAATTTGCAAGATCTTAGAATCATTGGAAAGGTAACCTTCTATATGACACCAAAATAAGTCAAACGGATAAGTTTTGACTCTTCAAAATAAGGCCCAAAGAAAAGTGATGAAAATAAAACTTTCACATTCTTTTATATATATTATGCTTGGAAAAAAATAAATATTCCTAGGTAAACAAACAAAAATAACGCCTACAAGAAAGAAAAAAAATGTAGCCAAATAAAAAATCAAACTCAAAATACTCAAATACCCATGGGCCTTAAAAATAGGTTGTTTGCATTCCGCATCATCTCCCCTAGTTCGAAAAAAATTATCCCTGAGTTTTGTAATGTTGCAAGAATAACAAAACATTCGGATTTATGCAATCAATATGAAAATTCTATCGTCTTCCTTCAGACATGCTCTTGCTTCTCAAAAGCCAACTTGTGAACCTCTATGGTTAAGAATAGATCTTCATAGTTTTATTACCAAATCTCTAGAATTGATTTAGTTTGAAACTTTCTCTTATGCTGATTAAAGCATCATTTGATTTTCCTAGGGATGAACATGAATTGGTTCAAATGACTCTTGTTGTGAGACAACTCAAGCTCAAAAAAGTTTTTTCTTGCTTATTTTTTTTCCAAAGTTGACTGCACCATAGGAGTATCATGTTGTGGCTTTACTCTAAGTCGATAACACATACCACAACTAAAGATCTACAATATATGTGTCTCATCATCATAACCTAGCTTTCCTTTCATCAATCCATTGCTGGCCTAGTACCAAATTATAGTTTTCCAATAGAACTGCAATCAACACCAATAGCTCCCTTGTTTGAATTGAATAAAAAAAACCTTTTTTATAATGTCCACATTATAGTTGATTACAGCTTTGTTACCTCTTACAACTAAACTCGTAGAAATCAAGTTCTTCACATACATGTCACTTTTAAAACTTTAATTACCTTTCTATAAGAGAAAACAAATCTAATCCTAATTCCTAAAACCATCTTCTAGGTTTTGTTCTTTTATACCAAATTAATGCAAGACCAAGAGGGAATGGTTTGGTGCATGGATACCAAATTGATGTAGGACCAAGGGAGATTGAAGATTTCAGTAGGATTTTGGTAGGATTACAACTTTGATGAATGACCCGATGTCCTCATCACCGTCACCGTCGCCATCGCAGCTGCCGCCACCGTCGCTGAAATGGTGTGGCTCTTGTTAGAAGGGGGTGGGTTGTGGAGAGAAGGGTTAGAAGGGTAATTTCAAACATGGGTATATGATGGAATTTTGAAATTTTTTAAAACTTGGGGGGGTGAAGAGAAATTTTGAGGGTGCTATTAGAAGCTCCCCCAACAAATGCCATGGCTGTTAGTGATTGTGAATGAAGATGCTTAAATCCTGTTTACCAACAAGCTGAGCAATTACTGTTAGTATAATGCTTGGTTTCTTTGCCTCATTTGAAGCATTTTTGTTCCCAGAATGTAGCTCACTTTTTTCATCAGCTTTACAATACAAGTTTTAAATTTTTTTTTTTCTTTTGGCAGTTGAAGCAAGGAAATGAAACAGACAATCTTGAAGCTCAGATTGGCGAATGGGAAATTGGCCGAGGATGTAGTGAAGCAGTTAACGGTCCTGTCGGTCCACTGACACCTGTGCCTGGCAGAGGTGGTAAGCATTACAGTAAATCAAAGGCTTCAAAGCACAGAAAATCTGGGCCTCAAACTCCTGGGTCAAATTCTGGTGATTTTTTTCTTCTAATTTGTTATTATTTGTACTGTATTGCAGAAACCCACAATTTGATCCATCTCATTAGACATTGAATTTCTAGTAGACTGAATTTACACCGATTAGTTGTTTCATGTTGATTGATCTTTGCTTGCAGGCACCCCTTCTCATATTCTGACTCCAGCTGGTAGCTGTCGTTATGACAGTTCTCTAGGTAACTCAAGTGTAAGAAGGGTTTGTTGGCTTTATCTGGACCCTTGACTTTCTTTTATTTGTTATCAAGGTTACTGATAAAAGTTGTGTTATATCCTGGCAGGCTTGTTAACAAAGAAATTCATTAGTTTGATCCAGGAGGCTAAGGATGGCACACTTGATCTGAACAATACAGCGGACATCTTGGAGGTAGAAACACTAGTGAGCATTTATTGCTGCTAAAATTCCAGTTGCGCATGTCCAGTTATGTTTATTCTGATTTTCTGTGTTGGATAGAGGTTTCATTTTTTGTTTTTTCATTATTCATTGTTTCGCAGGTCCAGAAAAGAAGAATATATGATATTACTAATGTTCTTGAAGGAATAGGGTTAATAGAGAAAACATCAAAGAACAATATACGTTGGAAGTAACATCAATAACCCCTTCTTTGAGTTAGTTTTTCATTTTCTTTATATCAATAATTCTAACAATCCATGAGTCTTGTATACAGGGGACTTGAAATGTCAAGACCCAGGGAGGTTAATGATCAAGTTTCTAGGCTTAAGGTAATTCACTTTCAACAATCAAAATGCCTGCTTTGGGCCTACCTATATTGTTAGTACTTTTAATCTATTCTATTGGAAGCAAATCTTTTACAACCAAAATGAGTACAACAGATGTGTGATGTGCACGACAGACTGACACATGATGTGTTTTCGAATTTGATGGCAGCACTTTTTTTTATGCTTTTAACCTTATACAAACCACCATGATTGACCCATGGTGTGGTCACACATTGGTCACACCAATTTCGGTTGCAAAAGATTTGCTTCCTATTCTTATAGTTGGTTTACCTATGCATGCGCTGTTTGGTAGCATGCAGCTGCTATTTTTTATGCTACTGTTGAATATATGCTCTGAAAGTATAATTTTTCTTCGTTTAATTGACTCTGGACCGTGTATGTTGCACATGTGAAAATGCTGCTTTAGGCTTACAAACAATTCTAGCATAATATTGAAGGCCTGATCATGAAAAATTGCTGCATTAGAACTATTCAAGTATAGCAAAAAACAGAGGGTATTTGATAGTTATCATGCATGGACTTGGGGAAACCATGACATTTTTATAGTCGCAAAAACAAAAAGGAGTTTGAATCATCTCCAAGGGATATGGTACCCAAGCTATGGCAGGCTGAATAAGAAGGTGCTCCATGAATATCAAAAAAGTTAATGCCTGGGTTACCCTTAGAACATCTGAGAAAGAGGCAAGACAGAATTTCCCGGGATGCAATGCTTGGGGGCATCAGCAAATTGCTCACAAGTGCTGCATTCAGGGTTAATTCATAAACTGGCAGAAATATCAGCTGCAGAGACTAATTAGCCTCATGGTTGCCAACCAATTAGCTTTCTTCACTCATTAGAGAAGCAGGCATACATTAAGGAAACCATATTGGGAGGATTATGTGATATCAGAATAACTAAATGACAGTTGGATTAGAGGTCTGGTAATCAGAGTTGGATCTTGATCTTGGTTAGATTGCAACATGTTGTATCTTGCATAATATATTACTGTGGCTCCAGGTCTGGGTAGATTGTGATTTTTAAGCTTTTCATCGGACAGAACTTTACACAGATGTGGTCTGCTTTTATATTTTTGTTAAATAGTGGTCACTGTAACATTGAATCAAAGTATTTTTTTTTTTACAGGCTGAAATTGAAAGCCTATATGATGAAGAATGCAGGATTAACGATAGCATAAGGTTTGTTAAATCGGAAAATGTTTTTTTTTTTTTTTTTTTCTACTTTCACTTTCCAGGGGTTTAGCCTAACATTGTGTTTTTCATCAGAGAAAAGCAAGAAAGTTTGAGGGCCCTGGATGAAGATGAAAACAGCCGAAAGTATATTCAATATCTCATGCTGTTTATTATCTTACTTGAATTTACATTTTGGTTCCTCTAGATGACAACTTGTGTATGTGGACTGTTTAGATTTCTCTTTTTGACCGAAGAAGATATTCTGAGCCTTCCATGCTTTCAGGTTTAGTATGCTGTAGAATTCTAATCTCATTGGGTTTCTTTTCCCCTATGTAATGCTCCCTTTATTCAATAAATTTAGTTGAGCAATGTTTTGTTGACAGAATCATACACTCATTGCAATAAAAGCTCCCCAGGCAAGTTCTCTTGAAGTCCCAGATCCTGATGAGGTGAGTTTTATGGATGGAGAAGATGAAATTTCAGGAAAAGTACTAGGATGATGTCTGATTGACCAATTATATTTATGGCAGGATGTGGATTATCAACAACAGCAGTTCAGTATCATTGTTAGAAGCACCACTGGACCAATTGATTTGTACTTACTGAGGTATTTATTTTCTTCTGTTGCCCCATGCCTTTCGGATCTAGTGAGTCACTTTATATTGAGGTCTCTTTTAGTTTAGAAAGTCAAGTTTTAGTGTGGGTGTTTCATTTTTTTCAAAATCCTTTCGCTTTTTCTACCATGCAAGTATCTCCATTCTCTAGTGATGCTTCCAACTGCTTACAGCCAACATGAAGGGCAGTGTGAGGATATAAATGTCAAGTGGGCTACATCAATCGATCCATCCATTGAGAGCAGTAATCGTAATAGTGAAGCTGCATGGCTGCAAAAGGTTCAAGATACGAGGCTATCTGAGGCTGGACACCGAGATAACAGAAACACTTCTTCCAATTTATCCAGCCCACTAGGCACTGTGTCTGGAATTCAGAAGATCATCCCTTCAGATGCTAATGTAAGGACAGATGGAGTCTTTAAATTGGAGTGTACGAAGATTTGTCCTAGTTACCTGTTGAAGGATTATTTACTTAATTGTGGTTGGTCTTCACTCTGGTTGCAGATTGATGACGATTACTGGTTCCAATCAGATCTTGATGTCAGCATTACAGATTTGTGGGGTAAGTGAGATCATACTCTTAGCAATCTCTTATCTCATTTTGTGATTTTTTGATTAGGGAAAGATTGTTCTGTCCAGGATTTGGTGTCTAGGATGGTGTCCAGGGCAGCAGGGGATGTCATATGGAATAAAATGGGTGGGTGATGCATTTTTTTGAATGTGGAATATGCATTTTATCCCATATGACGTCCCCTGGTGTCCTGGACACAAAATCCTGGACAGAATATCCTTTCCGTTTTGATTCTGAGTTTGTTTCAGACAAAAACCTTTGTTACTTTATCAATGTACTTATATTTAATGTTGTTATTCTGTGACTGTCAACAGCAAATGAGGAATGGACCCAAGTGGGTGAAGTACTTCAAGATGAGCTTGCAAAGCGCAGCACAACATCAACAAAACATCAAGTGTCAGGTGTCCTTTGCAAATCAAAAGAGATCGAGATAAATTGTAATACATGAAAGATGTAAAGGGTGTTGTTACTCCTCCCTCACCTTCATAGTGTAAATTGTGACTAGATGGTTCTTTTTGACATACCAATACTGAATCAGAAATTGAGGAATACTCAAGGATATCTGTGCCTGATACACCTTAAGATGTAGCGGGTCAGATGCAGAGGGTTGGGTAACAATCTGATGGGTCACACCTACGAGAATGCAGCCATCAAATGGTGTCTCTTGATCCCTATGCATTTGGTCCAAGTCAATGTCAGAGGTTGGACATGCAGACATCCTGACCTGGGTATCCTCACGATAAAAAGTGTTGTATATAAGAATTGTCATTGGTAGAATGCATCCTTACTTTTCTGTACGCATGGGTAAAATCACTATTTTAAAACTCGATTAGTTAACTTGCAATTGGCCGATCCTCAGGAATGGCAAGATCCCTGGTCGGTGGCCTATGACTCTGAGTGTGGCGCATGTGTGAACGTAGGCTTGGGGAAACTACATTCTGTAGTATATACAACCACTGCCATCTTTAAAGCAAATGCTAATGAGTTCAAAGGAAATTCAAGAGAAGGCAAAATTTTCTCATCATGTGAACTAAGTCATCAAATATTTTTGTTTCTAGCTAGCTAGCTGGAGACCAAAATGGATAGATGATGGTCCAGCTTTGGCGATTCAAGCAAAGGCTGGATCGGATGTTCTCTAAGGTTCCCATCCGCTCCTTCTATCTCACCCTTTAACAGTCAATCAGTATGAAAAAAATTGGCATCAGTCCCCAGCCATTTAAGGCTTGAGTGGAGAAACTTCACAAGGCCTTATAATGGCTAAAATTAGAACTGATTAAAAACCCACAGCAGCTCCTCATTCTAGTTTCCAATGCTTCTCAACTACAACAACAAAGCCTTCTACAATGTCTTTTTATTTTCAATGCTTCTACGATACCTACAACTAAGTACAGGTAAGGTCAACATGCCAAACCAATTCAGAGTTGCTATATTTGAAAAATAAATGGGTAATGGACTCATTCATTTTGTTACACAAGCAACATTTTGTAGGAAGGCAATATCTTGGATTGGGGGGCTTCAGGACATGTAGAACGATCCAAGGCATTTGTAACTTGTCACTTGTTTCATGATAAGAGGACTGAGACGACCACTTTTTGACCCTTAACTAGGTCAGAAATTAGCTTGAAGAAATGATCTTAATCATTTTTTTTTTCTATATTTATGTGATTGAAAATACGGGATTCCAATAGAGTTTCAAAAAGTTTAGAAAAATGTCCCTCCTACAAGGGAGCATCTTGGGTCTAGAGCCACAGCACTTGTACACGGGTTAGGGGCACAATGACTTGTTACATATATCATGTTTAAAAGATTATGGCCTAAAGTTGGATAGGTCTCACTTAAAAAGTTGCTTACAACCAAAAACTGGCATTGATCTGGATCTCCTTTAACCATCTGATCTGTAGGAGGGTTCGAATCATCTCCAGTCTGATTAGAGATATACCAGGCCAGTGCCTATCCAGAACATGACACGTTGCTTCACAAAGGGTACACTAATACTGTGTATTTACGATGATACCCTCCTTTGACCCATGTGTATACCCTTTGTCTGGGATTGTGTAATGCGCTGATTGGGACTGGTGTCCCCCCATTCAGACTGCTTGTGGGAGAGGTTAGATGATATTATTAAGGTTAATTTGTCTTGTGAAGAGAGCAAACGGTCATGGTCTAGCTAGCACCTCTGTCCCATTATTTTCGTGATTTTTAATCCTAAAATAAAGCACTCAGGATCCTTTCCTGCTTGCTATATACAGGATTTAACAAATTTACAAATGTCCCATACGTTCAATTCCAGTGCCTTAGAGCAATGTTATATTACTTCACCAGAAAAATCAGCGAACTGCTATTGTTCAAGGTTACGACCAGGACCAGCGCCTGCTGCTGCTGTATCAGTGTGAGGGACCTAGCTAGAAATACAACAATCAAAAAATGAAAACCGGCCAAGGCTGGAGCCACTGCCCGCATGACTCAATCCAAACTGGAGGTTATTTTTTGTTTTACTGGGGGTGATTTTGTATGGCACCGCACGCCTAGTTTATGCGCTTGATAATAACAAGAATCCATGCTGTCCAAGGTATCAGCACCTAGGGGAATTGCCTACGCACCCCGGTGTGCAGCATATATTCAATGAAACTCGAGTGCCTGGTGTGCTTGACAGCTCCTTGTAAAAGTGATTTTAAATCCCCTTCCAGCTACGCCTTCCCAAGTACACACACATACGCACTAATGAATGAGAGAGAGAGAGAGAGATGGGAAAGTGTGTAAGAAAGCTTGGGTTTTCTTTCCAGGAGAAGAAAGGAATAGAGGCTTGGGACAAATACTCTACAGTTTCAAGGTCAATGTGTTTCAGTACTATCTCTTGTTGGAATTTAATGGGAAAGGATTTTTTTTTTTGGGTAAATAGCAAATATATTTAAGAAGGAACCAAACTTCGAAACGGAGAAAAATCAGACAACAAAGGAAGTATCAACCACGACAAGGGTAACTTGCCAGCAAAGGGGAGAGGAGACATTTACGCACAAATGTATGCTTAAGTTCCAGATCTCCTTACCCAGTGGAAGGAAATCTCATCAAAAGAATAAGCCAAAGTCTTACAATCTTGAATAATAAAATTAATCTCCAAGGACAGTCCGGAGAATCATTAGAAAGAAAGAGAGATAACGGTAGAAGGATCGCCTTCTAGCGCCAGACTTTAGGCCCATATCAAGAGCCAATTTAAGGCCAAGGAAAGCCGCCTAGCATTTTGCAACCAACACGGATAAAGAGCAATCTGGCTCCGCCTGGGCAGCACAAAAAATGACTTTGTCGTCTCTAATTAAAGCCCAATACCCTACAACAGGAGACTCAAAAAGGAATGAGGCGTTGAAATTGATCTTGAAGGCTCCCTCCCATCTTAGGATGAAACTTTCTTTAAATAAGCAGACTTAATGGTGAGTTTACCATGCTTGTCGTGATGCCAAAGAAGATAATCCGAACCAGGGATCCGACAAAAGGGGGCTCCTAGCTATATGATCAAAATCGGATTGGCAATGGAATCTAAGTTCCATTTTCTCGACTGAGGATCAAAAAAATCAAATACCAAGTGGATATTGGGATTAGGAGGGATGGAAGTAACTCTAAAATTAGGGCTGAGAGGAGACGATCCAGGGATCCTTCTAGATATTTATATTTTTACCCAAACCCACATTCCACTTAACATGACTTCCTTGACTTTTTGAATGCTTCTCTAAGGCCTAAAAGCAATTATGCTTGCGTTTGGAGGAAAAAAAAAATCGTCTTTGGGAAAATACAAGATTTTCAAAAACCTAACCAAAGGGCATCAAAGTTGTTTAAGATGCGTCGGTTTGCTAACAGTTCCAAGTAACAGGTCAATTAATTTTCTCTTTATTGGCATCACTAACCCACTAAAACTTTCTTTGAATGGAATTATATGAAATTACAAAATTTCTTTTGAATGAGAAAAACACATGACATAGGCAAGGATGACATTAATAACAGATTTTAAGAGAATTTCTTTGTTAATGAGAATGAGGAATTTCTCCTTCCAGCCATTCACCCTATTCCTAGCTCTCTCATAAATACAAAAAAAAAAAAAAAAAAAACAGTTTTATTTCTACTTATGAATGAGGGTAAGGGAAGGTAATTGTAAGAACTTGGAACTGATCAGATTGAAATCATTAAGGACCACTCTTTTGATTTGTATAGATATTAGTACTAAAAATAACTTCAGATTTTTCATGATCCATTAATTACCTAAAAACAAGACTAAAATCTGATAAACAATTGATGATGTAATCAATTTTCTTTTTTTCAATTTTTACAAAAATGTAACAACCTTCCACAAAGAGTAAATGAGTAATAAAGGAGTTAAGAGAATCTAAGCTTAATCCCAGATAAAAAGTCACCCCTTTCTTTGGGGCTAGAGGATCTAAGATTTATGATATATGATGGTAGATACATCTACCTTTTTCCTTCACATGAAAGAGTTTTCTGCCTGCTTATTACTTTTAATATTTTTATTTTTTTAATGGTGTTGTATGGGATTATTCTTGTTTGCATTGTTATTTTCTGTACATTATTACTTAGATTTGTTTTATACGTGGTGTCGTTCCTTTAATTTGCACATAATTAGGAAAACGAGTGATTTCAAAACACTAAGCATCGTCTAGATCTAACAAGAGTTGAGAAGAAAATCAAGACAGCAATAAGTAATAACAGGATAACAACACCGGCAGCGATGGACTCCCCAAGACATGTTCCCCTGCCAAGGACCGCGAATCCATGACCGTGGCTAACTTTCCTTCTCTTTTTCTTTCTCTCCATTTTTTTTTTAAGATCATCACTGGAGCTTGCTTCCCATTCCACTTCTTCGGTCCTTCACTTGGTCTCTAGACTCTCTACCAACTCGATTCCCCTTCTTTGTCCCCTTCAACCATATGTTCAAAAGCTCATGACGAACCCAACGAATTAAAAACAAAGCTAAAGCGTACATCTTCAACATCGACCATCTATCCACCACCAAATTTTGTCTCCATTTTCTTGCTTACATTTTGCTTCTACCAAATGCTTGAGATAAAAGAAAGGCAGAAAAAACTGAGACCCTATATTTGTTAACGGTTTGCTGCAGCTCGGGTTTTCCTCAACCTGCCACGTGTCACTCGAAGGGCTTCCTCCATAACCGTCTCCTGTGGTTGGGAATTCGCATTTCCATCCGTTAAAGATGGCTCTGTGTCGATATGCTTAGCTTCTGCTTCATTCTGTGTTATTTGGTCGGTGACTTCGGCAGCAGGTTGACCAGTAGCTGTTGCTGTTGGTGGATGCACAGCTGCAGGGGATACTGGAGACGCTGGTGGAGGGCCTGCTTCTTCTGCTGGCTGATGTTGCTCCTCAGACGAAGATGTACTGGAAGTAGGTGATGGTGGCTGTTGGGGCGTAGTTATAGTGGGTTGGTGAGTTGGTCCAGTGGACAAAGGTTGGCGAGCTCCAGCACCTTGCCGTTGCGGCTGTGGTTCCAGTGGAATAAAGAGTTTGAATTATGTATTTTAAGATGAAAGATTAACAGTAATTTGGTGCCATCTGAGTTTCAATAAAAAAACAACCATATGTGCATCTTTCCATTTCTATTGCAATATATTTGTTACTTTCAAAAGTAAGACACCAAAGCAAACAGGGGTATAAGGGCGGCAATCGATTTAATACCATGGAGGCAGAATAAAAACAACCTTATCCACCTTAGCTAATGGGATCAACTACTTGTGTGAATAGGCCGGGGGGGGGGGGGGGTAGTTAAGGGGCCAGCAATGATAAGCATAAAGGATAGGTATGTTTCCTAGCCTGGGTTATCAACTGCATTGCCAGTGGAAAACTTCACATCTTGCCTATAAAACCAATTTTGCATCTTAATATGCCTATGGAAACCCTAATTTTGACACAGTAATTTGCGTCAAGATGCAAGAATTGGCAGTTTGATAGGATTTTGGCCATCAAGGATCATATAAAAAATAATAATTGATCCTTTTATGTTTTGATGCTGCTAAAGAGAACACATTCACAATGCATCCATGCCCAAGACAATCCTGGTACAATGGTCCTATGACAGTGGAAGATTGCAAACATTTATAATTTATTTATATCTCCATGGTGATACATTAAGCCCAAGAAAATCCTGGTACTAGACTTATGACAGTTTAGTAGAATACCGGAACATGTTTATTGTTTGGTCATTTGCCTAAGACTTTGAGAGTGATATCGTTATCTTCAAGTCACCACATAAAAGTATTGATGAAATTAAAGGCCACCATAGGTGTCTTCAAACCAGTAGAATCTAGAGACTGTCACCACTATTCAACTAGAGAACATCGCCAAAACAAATTATTACCCTGTACCAAACAATTTTTCTATGTTATCTAGGAGCTTTCACCCCCCCCCCCCCTCTTCCCCTGTTTCTTTGTTGATCAAATTTACCTCTTCCCAACAGAAATGTAGAGAAAGGGCAAATGAAGAAGAACAAGCAACAGAACGGTGGACCGCAGAAGGCTCATGGTGCAAAAGAATCAGAAGGCAAGATACTGATTAAGTAATAAGGAAGACCTACTTAGATCCTGATTGATAACACAATCTACAATAAAATCATAATGAAGTCGCATACACAAAACCTACTAACCCTTATCATTGGGTACCTGAGAAGGGCGAGGCCTTGATGGTGACTGTAACACAACATACTGCAAAACCTCAAAAACCCTTGTTTGACCATAGCTTGCAGCCTTTTGCCAATACAGAAATGCAATGTCCCCAGCCCTAGACCTTAATTCCAATAAGCTACGATCAATTTCAGTCTCATGCTGTGCAAGGTAGGGCCGAAAGAAGGAATCATAAACATATGTTGTTCCCTGAAAAAGTTGAGAAAAACCAGACAGAAGCAATATGAATAATATGATAGAGATAAATTAAATTACAACATAACATAGAGCTCTCAATACCCTATGTGGATCCAGTACCTGCGTTTTAGGATACCACAAATATATGAAGAATGCCAACTTGGCTTCACTATACATCGGTAGCCTTCAAAAAAAAAACCAGATAAGAAATATCATCAAAATAAAGAAAGATACTATAAAAAGGTTGAAAAGGATGTTGCCCACAGAATTACAGCAGGTGTATGAAGTGGAGAGGTACTTGTGTGATTGACGCATGCCATTTAAATGAAGAAAAAAATTTATACCACAGCTTACGGTTTACAGAACAGAATGTTAAGAAACCAAGAAATAACACATAAATAGAATATATGTAGCTGAGATTATGAGGTCGAGATAGGTGAATGGTAAGATTGGAAAGAATGATATATAAAATGAATGCATTCACAACAGCTTAAAGGTAAAATCAACAAGATGAGGGAAAGTCGACTAAGATGGTTTGGCATGTGCAATGAAGACCAAATGACTGGACGGTCAGAAACACTTACGTAAGATGAAAAGCATTAAGGGACAAGGGAAAGACCAAAAATTTTAAATAACTTAGATTGAAGTTGTGAGTAAAGACATGAGTTCTTCTTCTTCTTTACGAGAATTTATGAGAAGGAAAAACATAGTACTTATGATTTAACAAAAAAAGATAAGTCCTTAATAAAGTAGAACGGTAGAACAGGATTCATGTAACCAGGCCCAAGTAGTTAGGATAAGGCTTTGTTAAGTTGAGTAATACATATAATGGTAAAAGATAGTCCAAATACTCAATTATTGTTCTTACCATGAAATAAAAGCATCCCCGACCCTCTCAAAGACTGTCAGCACTGCAACTAAAATCCTATATAGTCCAAAAGAAAAACTTTTAAACTAGAGGAATTATGTTTGCACAATCTTCCGTTAACACAGGAAAAGTGCAAAAATATACCAGTATTGACACCAAAACCGGAGTCGTTCAATCTCTGGCTTGTTCTTCTCCACGGTTTTAAAGCACTCATAAGCCGGATAAGCATAGCCAAAAACCATCCTGTAAAATTGTTATTGCTAAGAGAAAAAATCGAAACAATACATAAAGAAAAAACTAAGGCATTTTAGTTAGAAACTTACACAAGTCCTCGGGTAAGAAAGGATCCAATCATTTTGGATCCGTAACATATACAAATGAAATTACTCCTGCTGTTACTTCGAGTTTGCCAAACAAGTCCAACTGAAATCAGGAAGAAAAAAAAAATCAGAATATACCAGATTGTTACTGAACCAACATATTTTCAAATATATACTTCCTTTTTGTGGCAAAATTGTTCTTCTAAACAAAATCCTGACCTTCAAGTCAGATAAATAGTACAGATCGGCATAGTAGCAAAAGTTTCAGACATTAATAGCAGAAGATCTAACAAACAGAAAAGTTTGAAATTTTTGCAGTTAAAAAGGCCGTTCACAAAATTCATGAATATGCACAATGAAAAATATAAACATTACGCCAGTGACAGATACAGGAAATCTCAAGTATAAAACATGAAAAATGAAAACGACGATGCAGATTCAACTGAATCAAACTACAAAATCTCAGACCAGGAGGAGAAAACCGAAGAAAAAACAATTTCATAGCAGAATATCAATTAAAAAGAAACACACATTGTTACTGATTGGCGAAAATGTGGAACGTCCGAAGTGCTAAAATTAGGGCAAAACAATGCCAAACAAAACTAATAAAAGAATCACAAAAAAACTGCTTATGACTATCACCTAAGAAGACACACATTATCAAAATCAAATGAGGACGCAAAATTCCTAAAACGGAAGAATCTAGAAAAGAAAAGAAAATCGAAACCGACAGTCATCGAACCGATAATCATCCGAAAATAAAACCAGAACTCACTAGTGATCCAATCCAAGAGCGGATTTTCTACTTTACTACACGAGTTAAGAGGAAATTTAAAAGGAGAAAAAAAAAAAAGATAAAACGATGTGTACCTTTTGACTGTTTATCCTGAAAAGATGAAACTAGAAATCCAATAATGTGAGATTAAAAGAGGGGAGAGCAAAGTGTAAAAGATCTACTGGTTTCAATGGAATCGAAATGGAGGTTGTTCTCTAGCCTACCGTCGCGTCCAATATGGTCGAAGCGGCACGACCGAAACGCAACGGGAACGGGGAAATTGCCTTTTCAGCTAAGCATGTGTATGGATCTATTGGTACGGATAACAAATGGAAGTGAGAAAGAAAAAAAAAAAAAAAAAAAAAGCGGACTTGATTAAGCAAATACCAAAAACCACAAAAAAAAAAAAAAAAAGGTTGGGGGGAGGGGGGGGGGGGGGGGGG
>JAOXJP010012258.1:0-17740 GCA_025762735.1 Platanus orientalis | reverse complement strand
TAATTAGTGGGAATTTTGTAATAAGGCCAATAGTGTCATGATTAATTTAGATTTTTTGGGTCTTTAATTGTAATCCCGTTTTTCACTTTGGACCTAATTTTTCTCTAGCCAAAACCTGACTTTTTGACTTGATTTTGGTGTCATTAGATACGTTATTCAATTGCCTTTCTAACGAGACCAAGATTATGCAAATCCGATGTGATTTGGGAAAGTTATGACCAAATTATTAAGGGGGTGTCAATAAAAACGGGAATAGTGTTTTTTTTAGAAAGTCTTAAGTTTTATTAGTTTTAATTTTTAGGAAAGTAAGTTTCTAGAAAATTTTATGTTTTAGTAAACTCAGTTAGGAAGTTTAGGATTTTTAGGAAGTTTTGTGGAAATATTTTCGGAGGTTGTTTGAGATCTTGTGGGGCCCAATAACGTGGCTAATAAGCCAAATATTGTGCCAACCGAGATTTCGTATTTTTTTAAGTTTTTTATTATTTGATAAGTTTATTTAGTTAAAAGATCTTGAATCAAAGATTTTATTTTATTTTATTCTCCATGTAATGCCTATTTAAAGGCTTCGTTAGATCAATACAAAACAGTTGAAGAAGATTATTTGAAAGAAGACACATGTGTGTGTTGTCTCAAGTTTTTTGTCAACCCCTCACATGAGGTGAGCATTCTACCTTCTTTCTCTCTCTTCTTTTTCTTTATCTTCTTTAAGCTTCTTCTTTACTTCTTGTTCTCTTGATTTTTTTCACTTCTATTATTCTCTTAATTCAAGAATTACATTGCTAGACATATTCTACATCAGAAGTGTTGAAGTATATTAATTCTTGTAACTTTTTATACCTTAAGGTTTTAGGAGAGTTGGTTAATTCATTAATAACAAATAGGGTGCACTATCTCATACAGATCCCTCTAGTCAATTGTAAGGAAACCAATTTGAATTTGTCAGAGCTTCACAAAATATGTTATATAATTCATTATAAGAACCCCAATATACACACCCAAAAATATAGTTGGAAGACTAGTCTTCCATGACCTCATAGTGAGAGGTATACCAAACCCTCGGATTTTATGAAGCTCTAAATCTACGAATAGTTAAGAATTGAAGTTAGCAATTTTCATATCTTAGATAAAATACATAACATGGATAAGAGAAGAAAATGTAAATTACTTCTCTCTTAGCTTAATCTTGCCTCTTTTGACTCTAGCCTCTGTTTCACTTTCTTCAGTCATACTCTTATTGTTGGGTTTAAGTTGCTTAGGCCTATAGAAATTTACGTAATACACCATTAAAATATGTTAAACTAATGCTCAACAATTAATAATAATATGACATTTCTATGGAATTGAAACATTATCTACTGTATGTAAATCATTGTGTAGTTGACCTTGCATTGATAATTTTTCATCAACTTTTCTAGTTGTGTGTTGAAGTATATTAATTCTTGTATCTCCTAACACCTAAAGGTTTTAGGAGAGTTGGTTAATTTACTGTTAACATGGTAACAAAGTAGGGTCATAAGTTTGAATCCTGGTAGAAGTATTTTCCCAGATGTAGTGTTGTGTGCATGTGTATGCGTTATGTGGACCCATGCCTAGCTCCCTAAGTGTGTTCCCATGAGAGAACTATGTTCCTCCTAAAGGGGGTGTTGGGTGTTGAAGTATATTAATTCTTGTATCTCCTAACACCTTAAGGTTTTAAGAGAGTTGGTTAATTTACTGTCAACATGGCGAACCGTAGCCTTAATGGTGAATTTTTCCATAATGGGAAAAGTTGGTTTGTGGTCCTAATCCACCATCTTCAACATCCGTACCAAAGGCTTTACCCTATAAATTTCCTTGGCCCTTGTCCAAAAAGATAGTGTGTACAATGTTCCATGCTTCTTCAACCACTTATATCTATTATACATATCCACTAATCTTCTTACTGTCAACATGGCGAACCATTGCCTTAATGGCGAATTTTGCCATAATGGGAAAAGTTGATTTATGGTCCTGATCCACCATCTTCAACATCTGTACCAGAGGCTTTACCCTGTAAATTTCCTCAGCCCTTGTCCAAGAAGACAGTGAGTACAATGTTGCATGCTTCTTCAACCACTTCTTATATCTATTATACATATCCACTAATCTTCTAGACTCATCATCTGTGAAGAAAACTTGGAGAATAGACCTAATTTTGAGCAGGCTTTCTAATGTGACATACTCAGTAGAAAATCTAGTGATGCATAGGCAAAGCAAATTGTAATCCTATGCCTCATGATCCTTATGGCTATTACACTATTATAAATGAGAGACATTTCTCTTTTATCCTTTTTAATCGTCTCTTTCACACCCTTTACTTTCTTAATATCCTCTAATATCAAGTAAATGCCATAGGGGTCCAGTACAAGTGCTCCATCTTTGCCATCAACATCTCCACTATAACAAATGGCTACCTCATTTACGTCACAACTTGGGCAACTTTTTTCTTTCCCACCTCATAAATCACTTTATATGTTAGCCTAAAGATATATTAGTTGGTTATTGTTTGTAGATTCAAGAAGAAGAAAAAAAAATGTAGGGAGAGAGAGTTAGGGCTTCTCTCTCATATGATATTTATTTTATATAAAACAGGTATATACAAAAATACCCTCAGGTACATAATGCCCAATATACCCATGTACATACGCACACATATACGTCTATACTCCCCTTCAAGCTGGGTGGTAGATGTCGAAGAGACCCAGCTTGCAAACTAGTGAATGAAAGGAATTACGACTAAGACCCTTTGTAAACACATTAGCAAGTTGATCTCCAATCTTCACAAAAGGGTTACAAATGATACCAGTAAGAAGTTTCTCCTTGATGAAATGATGATCAACTTCAATATGTTTGGTATGATCATGTTGCACTGAGTTATGTGTGATGCTGATGGCAGCCTTATTATCACAATAAAGACACATAGGTGAGGTGATAGGAAACCCAAGTTCAAAAAGAAGAAGATATAACCACAAAAGATCATAAATACAATGAGCCATAGAACGGAATTTGGCCTCGGCATTGGAGCGGGCCACAACAGGAGATACACAAATTAATATACTTCAACACCCTCTCAGGAGGAACACTGTTTTATCCTGGGAACACACTTGGGGAGCTAGGCACAGGTCCACACAATGCGTACACATGCACACAACACAACATTCGGGAAAATACTTCCACCGGAATTCGAACTCACAACCAAAGCTATTCTAATACCATGTTGGTTATTGTTTATAGATTCAAGAAGAAGAAGAAAAACGTAGGGAGAGAGAGTTAGGGCTTCTCTCCCATACGATATTTATTTTATATAAAACGGGTATATACAAAAATATCCTTAGGTACATAATGCCCAATATACCCATGTACATACGCACACATATATGTCTACAATATTCTTTGGTCTTCGAGACCCATCGTATCCACTAACTTCTGGGATATCATATTTCTGTTAGAGAATATTTCTCTAACAAAAATTATCAAACGCCTCATTGTCTTTGATGTCCACCCATCACACATCACAGTACACCCATGCTTGGACTAGTTCTTCCTCAAATGTTGGATGTACCCATTTAATTCCTCAACTTCCTTGCTTGGAAAAGTAGTGCTCAGCTAGTATGGGGTTGTCTAACTACACTACCAACTTTTCCAATTGGAGTAATCGTAGGTTTCTAGTATGGGCTCTTTGTAGAGATGAATGGAAGGCCATTCCACTACATTCACTTAGATATGTTGCTCCCTACATCCTCAGTTGCCTTGTTAATGAATATATCCTTCAACCT
Organism: Platanus orientalis; assembly: GCA_025762735.1. NCBI lineage: Eukaryota > Viridiplantae > Streptophyta > Magnoliopsida > Proteales > Platanaceae > Platanus > Platanus orientalis. The sequence goes on along the minus strand of JAOXJP010012258.1, from coordinate 13,946 downwards.
TTTCTGCTTAACACCGTCCCTTCTCCATACATGTGTGTCTAACCATCTAAGTGTTGCCTCTCTCTCTCTCTCTCCACAGGCCTATCGGGTCTCTAACATTGACAGCTTGCACCCTAAAATTGGGCTTGAACTACTCTCTAGATGATACCAAATGCCCATCCCTCCAATGCAAGTGGGCGTTCCGAAAACAAAAAACATGTGCCTCTCATAATCTTTGACAGTAGATTTTCAGCTTTTCTCAATGTAGCTATAAGCTACTTCCTCTTAAGCCTATTAAGATTCTCTTCATCATCACCATCACCATCACCAGCCTATGCATATGTCTTCAATATCAGCATCCTCCAACCTGAGTCTTCTCCTGTATTGCCTTCTTCCTAACCTCAACTTGCTTGAATTTAGCACTCTCCTGTAAGTGCCTCAACATCACCATCATTGTCTCCTTGGATACTTGGGTGCAACCCTTAACATCACCAGCTTTGTGTGCAGGATGTTGCTTTAACCTATGAATGCTCTCAGTATCCATCTTCTACTAGGATATAGATTTAAAGCAAAAGGTGTTTTAGATCCGATGTTGAGGGGGTGAAAGGTAGATTATAGTCTGGAAAGCCCCTTTGCTTTCAAAAGGTGGTAAGTTTACTATTCTCAAAAGCTCTTTATCGAGCTTGCCGACTTATATACTGTACTTGTTCACCATCCTAACTTCTATGCATCAAAAATCAAGAAATGTCTCCAAAATTTTCTTTTGAATGATAAAAGGGTAGCTAGGAAATTCCAGTTGGTTGATTGGGATTTGGTCTGTCGGCCTCTAAAAGAGGGAGGATTAGGAATCAGGAAATCATGAATTCATATCCTGGCTCTCGGAGGCAAATTGTTTTGGAGTTTTAGGGTAGAAAGAGTCTTTGGAGAAGAGTGGTGGTGACCAAATATGGTACAGTTTCAGATTGGGATCCCAATGTTGGCCGTAGAAGTCATGAGGTTGGGTTATGGAAATCTAGACCAAGGCAAAGAGGAATTTAGGAAACGAATTAGATTCAAACTAAGGTTTGGGGAAGAGACTAAGTTTTAGGATGACAAATGGATTGGTGATTCTAAGCTGAAAGTCTTATAATAATCTCTATTCCATAGCTGTGAATCATCAAGGGAAGATTGCCTGTTATTTTGATTTTAGTTCTGAGAGGGAGTGTGGGATTTAAAGTTTCCCAAGAATCCTAATGATTGGGAGGTGGAGGAGTTGGTTTGTTTGCTTAATCATTTAAGTAGCCATAAACCCAACCCTAGGGTTAGAGACACTAGAATTTGATCAATGGATAAGAAAGGGAAATTTTCTGTCAAATTGTTTTTCTCATCTTTGGATAGTTCTGATTTCCCATTTCCCCCACAAGGACACAAGTGTGTTGTACAAAGTAATTCCATCAAAAATGGCTTTTTTGCTTTGGAATTCCATTCTGGATAAAATTCTCAATATGGACCACCTGAAATGAGAGGGTGGAATTTAGCAAACTGCCAGCTGCACTATATGCTTTTCAAAGGAAGAATCAGTCGACCACTTGCTTACTCATTGTTCTTTCACCCGTCAATTGTGGAATCCTAAGTCAATGGGGGTGGTTTGGGTCTTCCTGTGTGACTTTCAAAACCTTTTATCTGGTTGGATAGTTGTGGGATAGGAGGAGATCCGCAGTTTGGGACTTTCTTCCTGGTGTCCTTTGTTGGAATGTTTGGAAGGGGAGAAATAGGAGGATCTTTGAGAACAAAATTGCTACTCTTGTTGGCATTCATGGTTTGAATTCTAGCTCTATTATGGATTGGTGCTCTATCAGGAAGGACTTTGATTTGGATTGGTGATATTTGTTGTGGTCCAAGGAGAACATTTTTCTTATGAGTTATGGTTTGTGGGTGTTGGGTTTAATGATTCTTTTTTTTTTTCTTTCTTTCCTTTATGCTTTGGCTGCTTTGTTTGTTCTATTTGCTTTCCGTGTTCACTTCCCTTGTGAACCTATTTTTGTGTTTCTCCTCTTTTTAATGGATTTCTTCTGTCTTCATCAAAAAATATTAAAAATATCCAAATATTATATTATGTACATAAGTGTGTGGGCTTGGATCCAAACCCACACACTATTGTTCTAATTGTTATATGAATCAACATCACCGAATAATAAGTACATAAATTTAAAAAATTCACAAAAATTACATAGAATTTCAAAATTAATGGCAGATCAGTGGGTTTATTCCCAAAACAATTAATCTATCATCAGTCATCTAATTTCATTATTATATAACTAATAACTAATTTTGTAATTTTTTTTAATATTTGAATTATATATATATATATCAAATCAGTCCATAGATCAATGGGTTTTAGTTCCAAACCCACAGATCTAAGGCCAGTTGTTAGATATCTTTGCTTAATATTGATCCATCCTAATTGCATGATTTACCAGTTTTTTATCAACAAAATCAATAGATTTCGGCAGGGAATGAGCTCAATTAATGGGGGGAAACGAAGAAAATCAACTGCATGTGAAAAACAATGTCAAAATAAGACTCGGCTGTCATTTTTTGGGGATCACTATCCCCAAAACAGATTGGCCAGATCAGATGATACAATACAAGATCAATCAATCTAAGTCAAGGATTGGCCAACTGATTCTCAGCTGATTTAATCTCCGGCCTATATCAGATCGGCTGAGTTTTGATTCTGTGAGAACTATGTATGGTTGGTCAGCTAAATAAGATTGTCTGAGGGTTGCTCTGGGTTGTTCATGCCCAGTGAGCAGTGTTCTGTGCAACATTAATTCCATTGGATTTAATGAGCACCCCCCCGCGCCCACCCTCATCCCTGTTTGTATATATTGTAATTAATAATATAAAAAAAAAAAAATGCATGTTACCAACAAAATATTAATATTACTAAAAAGATGTAAGGAGCTTGATATAAAGATCTAGAGAATGTAGAGGATTTATTTGGAAATCAATTACTACAGAGTTGGCATCTTTATCACAAAGCATAGATCTAGAAAAATGTGGGGTGAATGTGAATAGCCTTTGAAAATCTGAGTTTGTGAGGAATGAGGGAGCTTCTGCTTTCCGTCAATCATGTACTTGATTGTTGCTAGTCCTAAGTTTTGTTACACTGTTGGTTAAATCTTGATTTATTTTAATTGAATTTAGTTCATTGTTTACTTCATGTATCTCACTTAAGATTCCAATCTATGGTGATGTAAACTGAGGTGGATGCCCAACGAACTGAAAAATCATGCACCACATAATGGGAAGTAGGGCTGTCAATCGGGCCAAGCTGAGCTTGGCTGAAGTCAGCCCAAAATGTTTTACACATGCCCCGAACTCAGCCCATTTTAAAACATCAGGCTTCGGGCTGAGTTCGGGCTGCCATTTTAAAACATCAGGCTTCGTGCTGAGTTCGGGCAGCCCGAACTCAAACTCTTCCCTTAATCTTTGGGCTGTTTTTAGGCCCATAACTGCCCCTTGCATATTGCGTGGGCCTTTTTGAATAGATGACACATTGAACTAATTTGATGATGGTAAATTTGTTAAGAGATATAAAGTTAATAAAAAATACAAGCCTAATATCAGCATCCAAATAAAAATATTATTTGTTAACTACTTTGGGTTGGGCCGGGCTGGGTATTGGGCCTTTCCAAACTCGGCCCAAATATAATTCCGGGCCTAAAAACTGGGTCCAGCTCAAAGTTAGGTTGGCCCAGCCCGACTATTTTTTCGGCCGGACATGTTGGGCTTCATTTGGGAAGTAATAGATTCACAAGGAAATTATGCCAACTGGGCATGGTAGTTATCAAAATCCTTTTCATTAGAAGCAACAATGGCTAGTAAATATATTCATGAAAACTCTTTAGGCATTGCAAACCTTCACGTTTTTCTTTGCAAGCAAGGAATGTGGGCTATACATTCTTTGTATTTTGATATTCTATCATATAGTTGGTGGGTAGATGGTTTATTCTGCCATAATTTCATTCAGAACTTCACATCTAGGTGGGGGTTTCTTCAAATCAAATGGCCAACATAAGGAAAATGTATGATTTTCTTATTCCTTCAATAATTTATGGTTTTTCAATGATTCTCTCTCATTTTGGGTATGTTGAGCTTTTGTTTCCATCTCTTTGGTTTTGGTTGAGCCATTACTTAAAACCTAGCCCAGTATATATCAGTACCTTCTTGCTGCTTGTGATGTTGATAGCTGTTAATGAATCATTTTCAGGGAACAAATGATGATATTGTTGATTGGTCCCATGGAAAGCGATTGTGGGAACTCTCCAAAGAAAAATATGATCCACTGTGGGTCAAGGGTGGTGGCCACTGCAACCTGGAAACTTACCCTGACTACATCAAGCACTTGCGCAAGTTCGTAAATGCAATGGAGAAACTCTGTGTTGTGAAACAGACAAAGGAAAACCTTCCTCCAAACCCAAATATCACTGAAACTAAACATAACAAGTGCTTGAGATTTGGCAAGAGATAATCAGTTCTTTCTAATTATTCCAAAAGGTGGTGTGAGAAAGCAGCTACTTTCTTTGCAAGACAGGTCATCTAGGAAGCTGAGGTAAGCTTGCTTGTTTCATGAACCAGTCTTGGGTTGCCAAGCTCCTTTGGCTCTTGTGTTTCAAGAGAATTGATAGGAATCATACGTAAATGTTCAATCCAGATCAGGTTCAAGTGCTGATTTAGAGGCTCAATAGGCAACTCGTGATATTCTCATCATGCAAGTTCAGAAGTTTTTTATATCGGGATCCAAGATTATTTGCTCCTGAATCTGGATTTAATGTATATTGTGTCACAGTCAAAGCTCATGTAAAGACTAATATAAAAGCAAATATATGGATTACTTCTCTTCTTTTTTTTCTCCAAATTTTCTTTTTCAACAAACACGCACACACACACAAATAATAATAATAATAATAATAATAATAATAATAATAATAGTAATAATAATGATGATGATGATGATGATGATGATGATGATGATGATCAAGTTTTCTTATTTTCTTCTTGTTTGTTTCTTAATGTGACCTTTCGGTGGATTCTTGTGAGATGCATATAGAATGCCTGTGTAAGTGTTAGTTGTCTCTGCATGTGAACACAACTAACTTGGTTGGCTTGACTGAGAGAATGGGAAATATTAAATATGTTTATGCTCATATGATTAAAATTCAAAATCTGCCTAACAACTGATTCATGAAAATCTGGCTCATTAATGTCAGCATTGGTGTGAAACAAACATATTCCCGTAGTGAAAGAAGCTCAATATTTTATGGAGAAAAGAAAAACATTTGGAATATTAGTTGGTGAGTTGTTATTTATTTAATTGGCAAGTGTAGGCGTCTGTTGTTAAGTACAAGTAGCTTATTGGAAGAAATAAATAATTTGCATGTTAGTAATGCTGTGTTTGTGTTTAATGTGTGTGTGAGAGAGAGAGGCAGGCTTCTGTCTCTCACATGAGATACCAGAGAAAGGGATTCAAAAACCATAAACCCAGCATCTAAGTGTGTTCAAACAATGATATGATGGCATCAGCCAGAAAAGCAAGGGCTGTCATCAATGTATTCCCTCTCACAGGAAAATATTTCTATGATGGTTTAGACCAACACAACCAAATTATCCCTTTCTTAATGTTCAGAATCTGGAACTTTATAATGTATTGGTGCAGTTACTTAGCTGGAGAAATTATTAAAACCTCAAACCTGCTTCTCTTAAATGAAATCAGCAAATTGTTCATTAAAGTCTTGAATCGGATTTCTACGGCCCAAAAACTTGCAGCAACCCTCAAATGCCAGGCTCTAGGTGACATGTGACGAAAAAAGCAAAAAAAAACCCAACACTGGGGTGCAAGATGTGGTGATTCGCTTTTTTCCCATACAAATGGGGGCAGATCCTCTACACCAGGAGCATTCGCCCCTTCATAGGGTGTGGGGTCCATGCACTTTTTGCATGGGTCCTCACCACTCTGTGAGGGGGTGAACGGTGCAGAGGATTTTCTCTCCATACAAACACAGATCAAGTTAGCCTCTCCCATGACTTGTTTCTGTGAGAGATTTACAATACTTCAGAAAACTATTGCTGTAGAAAGGCAGATTATAATATTAAGTTGCAGCCATGCAATCATAGATAGGCGGGCTTGGATTCAGTACTACGAATGAAATTAGTACTGACGCATTCGAACAGCACACACCAGTTCCGAAAAGTGACTTAAACTTTTTGGAAAACGCTTATCACTTTTCAGCACTGATGTGTCTGCCCCTGGTGCCATTCTGATGCATCAACATGAATTTCATTCGTACCTAATTTTTTCCATAGATAGGCCCGTGTCATCAGTGAGACTTAAAGATCAAAGAGAAAAATTAGACCAATTGCAACAACAACAAACAGCCTTATCCCAACTATTTGAGGTTGGCTACATGAATCATGTTTTGTCATTCTGCAATGTTTTGGGAAATTAAACCAATTAGACGTAATTTTTTGTTGGTAAAGCAATTAGATGATATTTAGTATGTTATTATTATTTTCTTTTCATTTTCTCTTCCTTTCCCAGTTTATCAATAACAACTGGCAGCAGTAATTTGCATGAGTACGAATCACCTCCATTTAAAATAGTGAAAAGTCCCGCCTGTCCCAAATCAGCACACGACATGATACCTAACAAGGATATTTTATTAATTTGATATAAGTGATCATGCCCTGCATTTACCAGAACACCCTTCTCTATCCCACATGTATATACCAAATTATCCATACATTACTGATTGGAACTGGAGGGAAATTTTCTCCATTTTAAATGTAGACAGCTTCAAATTTTGTTGTACACCAGTCTATCTTGAGAGAAAATTGTCTACAATTCAAAATCTCTCTACACTCCAAACAATCCAATCACAACCACAAATCTGGGTGTGATTTGATTGAAGTTTGAAATTCAAGTCTGAAGGGTGAAAAAAGTGGCCCACATCCACAAATGTGATAAGAGCGTTTGAATTGTAGAGGGATTTTGAACGGTAGGCGATCACATCTCAGCAATCTTGGACATTCTTAACCATCCGATTGGTATACCATCTCTCTCTCTCTCTCCAGCTAAACTAATGTGACAAAATAAATTAAAAAAAGGGTTTTCCATAGAAGGGATTCATAATCCTCACATGGGTAGATTTTATTGTATTTGGTGTCTATAGAAAGGAGCACAATGTATGAAATAGTGCAAGATTTCAGCAAATAAAATAACCCAAAGGAAGCTCATGCGAAGGCTTCCTCCATATTATTATATTGAGGGAGTGTATATCCTTGTGAGAACCAACATTAGGTAGACTTGAAGATACATACATTTTACTAAGTGAGGTACACGCAGCCACCACTTTGTTTCACGCCTAAGGGATGTGATGTGACTTCTGAAACAAGGAATCCTTAGATCTTACACCCAATATAAATCTTCTACATTTATATTATAAGACATAAAATATGTATAGTTGCACACAAGGAAAAAAGAAATCAAAATCAACTATAGGGCATTTCATAGAACATTTATTTATAAGCCAATGAAAGCTTCTGGTTGCATGGACACTTGAAAACCTTTTGAATTTCAATGTGTAGTCAACCAATGATGCCTTAAATGATCATGAGATCATTGAAGAGTCATGTTTTGCATCTGTCTTGTATAATAGGTAGGTACCTCTAAAATTCAAGCTATAGACAATTCTTTTTCTTGAATGAAGTACTACTATGGATGTGGATAGGGGTGGCAGTTATTTACCTGACCCGGATTCCAGATCCGATTAATAAATGGGTTGGATTCAGGTTCGAATTTATCAATCTGAACCTAGCTTTATAAAGAATCCGATGAACCTACGGACCCGGCAGCCCGATTAATAAAAGGGTTGGATTCAGGTTCGAATTCATGAATCTTAACCCAGCTTCTAACAAGCCCGATGAACCTACAGATGTTCCGGACCTAACAAGGCCTGACCCGTTGCTACCTATATGTGTGGATTGTATGGCTGCAAATAAACCAGGTTTTATCCGGATTTGATCCTTATTCGGTCTATTTAAATATAGATTCAAGTGGTTCCATTCTGATTAAATATTTGGTCTGTTTAGGATATATCAAATTATTATCAGACAAACAATGGATTTATATTAATCCACTCTAGCTAAATATATGTTCTGTTTGAATTAGTAGATATTTATGTAATACATATATATACCTAATCGATGGTTATAGATTATTAGATATGTTCTGATGTAATAATAAATTAGAAGTTGTTTGTGTAAATAAATAAACAGATATGAATATGAATCTTATTTTAAAATATACATCAGATATTTTAAAACAGATATGGATATCCAATTAATCTTAACGGACTGAATACGGATTTCTGAATACTTGATTATGTGATCAGAAATTGATCAAGCTAAGAGGGACTGATTTACGTCGTAATCTTTCATACCAATAGATGCAGTACATATCATCGAATCAATTTTTAACAGTTATTTATTTATTTATTTATTTATTTGAGATGGGCGCTTCCGTTTCTTGCGTAGCAGCATCCCCATGGTGTTCGCTTAATGTGTCACTGTTCAGCTTTTGTTGAAATAAAAGAGGGATTAATTTTATGCTATAAAGAAAAGATTGGGACGTTGATTAAGATATGATTATAAGTACATCCACTTTGAAGACATGATTAAAGCTTCCCCGTCAACCTTTGAGGGGGTGAAAGTTAAACCAAACCCTTTGATATGCAGGGACATCACATCATCTAATGATATAGCACCCACCATTACTGAAGTACTATAGTTTTAATTCCCAAACCCACATGGCTATAGTTAAATCCACTAAAGGAGTCCCCACAAATATACAAAGTGGGCATTCAAGTGTAACTTGATTTGCTATCTCCCTTTCCATCAATTAGGTCTCACAAACCCTCTTTCTCCACCAACCCTCAAAAAAGGTAGTTTTTTTATGCCATTGCTTGTGGATTTTCCTATCCTTTTCTCTAATCTTTCTTTATTTATTAGGTTTGGTTGAAATGGTGGTAGAGGTGGAAACATGCATCTTCTTTTAATTGAATTACTGACCAGGAATAGCTCCTTAGAATGTGTGTCTATGTGTGTGTTTAACACTAGACACTTCAATGAAAAAGTATAGTAGGGCATTGTGTGGTCCCTTTTAGGGCGAATGATGGTTTTTGAATTATGAAGAACTCCTCTTGGTAAAGCCATTGGAGGTAGTCCTGCAAACCTAAGTGCTACCAAATATTGATAATGAAAATTAGGGTTTGCTTTCTTTCATATGGAGATATCCAAAAAAAGGGGGATTCTCTTCATCTCTTCCTTTGAGGAGATGGCAATCCTATCCTACACTTACTCAATTTTGCCTATTGATTGATCCATATTGGACTAAGAAAATAGACTTGGTGTCCTATCAACCATTCAATCTTCCATGCTGATTTTTTTTTTTTTTTTTTGGTTTTTTGTGTTTGAGATAATTAGGGAATGGACATGTGATCTCTAAAATTAGGACCTCTCTACCACCCAAACTGCTAGGCCACAGAGCTCATCTTCTTGTTATTGACCTTTACCTTTGATGGGTAGGCCTTCTAGCCTATTTAACTAATGGTTACTACACAATTTGTTTTATTGGAAATAAAGGACAAATATTTTAAAAAAATACCAACCACTCTTACTTGTCTCATACACGTGGAAAACATGCAAATGGTCATGAAAAAAAAAAATCTTATTATTAGAAATTAATCATCAAGCCCCAATTCTACGAGGACGGCCATCCTTTGAAACCGTTCAGGCAAGCAAATGTTCAGTTGAACACTTTTTTTTTTTTAAATGGTTTTAACCCTGTAAGCCTCATTTTTATCACCTCAGTTTTGTTGTGAAAGTTGTGCGAAATGTACTTGGGGCTGACACATCAGTCCCGGACAAGTGATTTTCATTTTTTGGGTATGCTTTTCACTTTTTGACACTGATGTGTCCAGCTTGGATGCATTTCGCATCTGGGCATTTGTACCTAGTCCGAAGGGCATTTTTACGGGTAACTATTTTTTTTATTTGAAATTTCTTTTTATAATTTTAACCATATAAACATCACCTTTTATGCATGGGGACACAGAACAACAGACAATTTAGGTAAAGGAGATTCTTACTTAACCTAAATTACATTGACTTAGAACTTAAAATTTTTTTAGATGATTGATCACATTGACCCATTAAAAAATGGGTCCCAGCCGTTCTTTCACATAGATTTACACATTAATTGTAGGGTTCCATGTGAACTAATACAGCAAAGCAGTCCACTGACACGAACCGGGCAAATATCGGTTCAGACTTTAAAAGCCGAAACTCATTTCATCAAATAATTAATTATAAAGAGGCTTCAAAAAGTTGAAACTTAAAAAAAAAAAAAAAAAGACTGAAAAGAAGCCTGAAAAGGCAGGCCGTAAAACGCTGCAGCATGGACCGTCGTGGAGCACGCGCACGCATGTCTGCTCCACCGCTGGACCATGGAGCCCTATGCACCCTCCCACCGCCCCCTTGGCCTAAACATCCGATAATAATAATTATTTGGGTGCCAAATATCCGACGATTATTACCCGTATACAACCAGAGGGATTTGGTAGAACAACTTAAAGTTAGTCTAAAGTAAGAATGATATTAGGAGTTGACACATCATCACCAAAAAAATGATATATACTTTTTGGAGATACTTTTCACTTTTTGGCACTAATGCATTGACCCCTAATGGCATTCTTACTTTATGCTAACGTTAAGTTGTCTACCAAACTCTTAGGGGTATACAATATATGAATACCTTAACTTGAACTCATTTTTACGAAGCACTAAGGCATTGGATGACATGTGGAAAAAAGTGAAAAAAACACCGGGGTATAGTGCATAAGATATGGTGGATCACTTTTTTTTGCCACTGTGCCACCCAATGCCCCGGTGCTTCAAGGTCTGTGTGCAATGGGTAATTCGTTTTGCATGTCCCATCTCCTATTCCAATTTCGAATGAAAGAAAGCTGAAACCTCACTCTTGTTGATCCATCAATCGTCTTCCATCTCTATGGTTCTTAGTCGTAATGGTTTTTGTAAATATTCCATTAAATAAACGAATACAAATACAGATATGTTTTTTTTTTTTTTTGTTTTGGTATTTAACCATTGACCCGATACTTGTGTGTTCGTTTTGTCTGAACTCTGAAAGGAATCTCCATGTGCCTACATGTGCCGGTTTCGATTATTGCAATCCCAAGTGTCACTTTAAAAGCTGCATATCTTTCTGACACAGAATCTCGGAAGGGGCCCACTGAACAATTGTACAGCCAATACAATACCAACATGTGGCAAGAGGGACTCTGTATGTGTACGTAGAATGTGCCTTCGTATTCAAAGTTTGTCCGAGACGATCTCGAATTATTAGGGTTAAATAATAATTCATTAATCATTTATTTACTATTATTTTTTCTAGTTTTATTTTTTATTGCTGTCCGAGACGATCTCGTAAGTAAATGGATTTCCTAGAAAAGAAAATGAGAAAATTATTAGCGTTTAAAAGCCAACATAAATTACAAGATTCTAAATAGATTTTCAGTGTAATTATCTTGAAAGTTTAACAAAATGACAAAAATACCCTTCTAAATATGGTTCTGTTAATCTTTTTTAATTTCTTTATTTGTAACTCTGATCCATCATCCTCAAAGCTCCCTACCTCTGGTATTCATCATAAATATAAATGACTCATCAATCTAAACCGTGGATTAAGACCCATTACTCGATTCGCATGTTGAAGGGATTCTAATCCAATGGCTGACAGGCCATCTAACATGATTTCTAAATCATTTTCCTTCTTAAACTGTCCATAAGTGCAAGTTTAGCCCCTAATGGGAATTAAAATTATGTGGGTAATGACTCCATTCAGGAGGTAGTCCGCTAATCGGACCGTCGAGATATATGTATCGGTGGACCGTCGAAACGATCTCGTGATCGGACGGTCAAGATCAATGAATTGGTGGGCCATTCAAATGAAATTGAGATAGGGTTTATTTTGAAGATTCGACCATTTTCTAAGTCAAGTAGATTTAGTGACACCTAAACTAAACCTTAAAATAAACATAAAAATTTAAGTCATTTTCAAGGGGTCAGACACTTCCAAAGATACCATTTAGCCTCACAAACTCATAGAAAGGAGGATATGAAAAAGCTATTTATAATAAATAAATAAATACTATTTTTAAATTAACAGTTAATAATATTTTTTTAAAAATCCCTCAAAAGTCTCTCTTTTTTTACTTCCATCTTTCTTTACCAACAGTTCTTAGGCGGTTTTGCTTCTCTCACTTTGATCGATAGAGAGAGTTCTTTTTTCCTTAATTTTTTTTTGGCATTTCTGGTTTGTGGAGATTAAAGTGCTCTCTCTCTCTCTCCTTCTCCGTCCTTGTCGAGCTCTGTTCTTGATATTCGTTTCTCTTTACTGCAATCGTTTCCATTAGATTCTGTTTAATTTCTCTGTTCCTCGGACTGTGTTTTTTTTGGGTTTCTTTTGTTGTGGTTGATGGGTTTAGTGGATTGAGTGGAAAGAGAGTTTTGGGTTTTCTTAGGAGCTGAAGCCTTGTTGGAAGGGCTTGTTTTGGGTTCTGTTTTCCTGTTCTTCTTTGGGTTTAGAAGTTATTACTGAAAATGACAGTTGAGGAAGGAAGGGGGGGTGTGGGGGATGATGAACAGAGAGATAGCTTTCCGGTGGGTATGCGTGTTCTTGCCGTCGACGACGACCCCATTTGCCTGAGGTTGTTGGATACTCTGCTGCGTCGATGCCAGTATGATGGTTTGTTTCTTTTCCCTGTTACTTTGCATTTTTTTTGTGGAATTTGGGAGATGGGTTTTTTAGATTTTTGTTTATTTTAATCAGATTTTGTTGTTTAAGTTCTGTAAATGGGTTTGTGTTTCTCTGATTCTTAGTTCAGGTGCTTTTATCATAAGTTATGTACGGATTCGGTTCCTGTTATTTGAGCAGTTCAGACTTCTGTTGATTGATCAGATTTTGTTACCCTTTTCCCATTTTTCTTAACATTGGAAGGGTTCTGTATTGATTTTTAAATCTTTTCCTCTTTGTAGAGTCAGGAGCTTTCTTCTAGATTTTCTTTGGATTTATTGGCTGATTTCATGCTGGGGTTAAGCTTTTATGATTGAATATTGGGGACTTTTTGTCACCACAGATCAGGTCTTTGATTCTGGGTTACATTAGAATTAATCATCTTGGGCTATAGGGATGCGTTGGCCTCTGGAAATTATCCAAAGTTGAGTTCTTTTCAATATGGTTTTTGCAGTTACAACGACCAGTCAGGCAATAAAGGCACTAAAGTTGCTGAGAGAGAACAGAAACAAGTTCGACTTGGTTATCAGTGATGTCCATATGCCAGATATGGATGGTTTTAAGCTTCTCGAACTCGTGGGACTTGAGATGGACCTGCCTGTCATAAGTAAGCCAGGAATCCTATCTCATGTTTTTGATATGAAATGCTGATTTTTGTCTGCTGGGGGGGGGGGGGGGTGTTTTAAAGTTTATTGTATTTGTTTATTGATATATGCAGAAATAATTTCAATTTTACTTCAAAATTGTCTTGGTCTTGTGCTTTCTTGGGTTAATACTTCTAAAAAGAAAGGATCGAAGCTTTCCTCTTGCAATATTTCTTTGAAATTTAAGGGATGGATCAGTTCCTGCTAAATGTAATTGCTCTACCAGATGTTGACTTCCACTTTTATCTTATGAAATGGTCTTAGTGTTGTCGGCAAATAGTGACCCCAAAGTTGTGATGAAGGGGATTACCCATGGTGCATGCGACTATTTGCTGAAACCTGTTCGAATTGAGGAGCTCATGAACATCTGGCAACATGTAATCAGGAGAAAGAAGTTTGATTCCAAG
>JAOXJP010012249.1:0-17742 GCA_025762735.1 Platanus orientalis | reverse complement strand
GAGCCGAGTTAGGGTGTGAGTTACACAAATTAATTATTTTATTTTAATTTACTTAAATAAAAAAATGTATTTTAATTGATTGGTTTCTTATTTAGTTGTTATAATATATGGTAATATACTATTGACACGTTATTAATATATTCTATAATCAAGTGGATTTCTGATGATTAATTATGTGTTTAATGTTTTTCAAAAGAGCTTAGCTCTTCATGAAAAATATGGGTGTAAGTAATCATCGTCTTCCGTAATAGAAGACGAGGAGAATGAAAAAAGACACATAGAAAAACATTCTGTGTGAACTAGTCTTCTTCTTCTCAGATCAGTATTGTTTTCTTTTGGTTCATATTGGTTTCTATATATGTTACTCCATTGGCACTAAAGGTTGGTTTGAGCTATTTAAAGTAAGTCTCTGTTAACATGTGCAGGGTTTACTAGAGAGGTTGGTGTTCTTAGAGGTGATCATCAATCAAGCTTACCGACCCTGTAACAGACCGGTGAATACCACTTTAAGGACAATATACTATACGTGCTTAATCACCAAGCGATAAGTTATTTCCAACTCATTTAATTTGCAGCTACTTATTTTATATGTACTGTTAGACTGCATCTGTTTCCCGAATACATATCAGAGAATCTATGAGTTAATACCCATAAGTTATTATTGATTGATTATACGTACATGCACTTCACATATTCATATATGCTACTGTTAAGAAAACTACCATCATATACTTCTGTCGGATTTTGAATTACCTTACTACTTGAGTAACTACAGTTCAGTGTTACTACAAACATAACTACTAAGTTTGTGGGTTTTATAAGTTTTCCCTTTTCGGATGGATTTGGAATTGCCTCAATCAATAGGACTTTTGCTAACCTAGAAGAGAGAGAGAGAGAGAGATGAACCTCAAAAAATATATGAATAGAATCACAATAATCAATACAAGATAAATGTCTTGCTCAGCTCAATGGAGCCATTACTCTTCTCAAGAATGTTTTCTTCGGCAGTAAGCAATTTGGTTACAAAAGCGGTTTGATTACAATCTATTGTTAACAAATTACAAAACTATACTATCTAGACTATTCTTAGTCCTATGATAAACAAGTAAATTTGATGGATGTTGATCGATTCTCTTTCATTTGCTCATGTGTTATTTATAATGCTTCAATTGGTTATAGCAGTTTCTCCTCCATTTCACGTCGTATATCAGTTACACGCTCGTTATTGTTTTGTTGATATAATCACTCTTCCCATTTCCTCAATCTCATTACTAGTTACAAGAACAAGGTGAATCATGCTCCTTTTTCCCCATTTCGAATAACAGTAATCCACGTTCGACATCTACGCCTTCTACCTCCAATGGTCAGAATATGTGTTATTCATCCTATAAAGTTCATTCTCTTCATATTCTCACTAGAGGTGTGCTTCGTGTTTCCTTCTTGGTGATCAGTTTTAAAATTAATAGAATCCACGTGCCTTCATTTTGTTGAGAAAATATTAAAATAAGGTAAACAACATGTCGATATCCTATTTTGCACATTCATTGGGAGTAAAACCCTTACTACTATAGCGGTCTACCAAGTCACTACCCCAACAAAAGATGCTAGCTTGCTAAGTTGGTAAAGTTTGTGAGCATCACACCACAGGACTGTGTTCAAAACCCATCTTCTTCTACTAATAAAGTAACCACTTACATTTACCTATCAAAAAAAAAGAAAGTCACTAACACACCAAAAGACCCACAATAATATTTAATAGCTGTCATTTGGAAAATATGCACACCATCCAGGGACATACTCTCTTTGGAAAAACTTGCTCGGAATCCTCAAGTTCAAGACCTCTTGTTCATATACAAACTTGCAAGGTTATGCTAGGCTCCCCATTGCTTGGCACTTGGATGTGAGATCCACTGCATTAGATCGATATATCAAACACTAGTAGCATAATTGATACATCAAACACTCATGGCATAATGAAGCGACACCTTAGCACACTTTTTAATTTGATGTCTTATTTTTTATGAACAAGGTCATAAGCACAAGTTGCCCTATACACATTAATTTCATGTTGGTTGTCCCTAATTTATGTAATACCAAAATAGACACCTTTTCAATAAATAAGAGGTTCAGAGAAATTACAGTACCCATGATAGTTTGTGGATTAAGCCTTGTTAGATTAGAACACACACAAAACACATATCCATGCCGAAACATCATTTATCTTGTATTACTTTCGCTCCTTTAAAGTATGGAGCCTCTAGTCGCATTATGGATCTTCATGGCATATGAATATATGCCAATCACAACGAGCTTCATTTGGGGTAATAACCACCTCCTTTGGTGTCTTCTACATATAAGCAAGACCTGAAAACTATAAATATCCTCTGCCTACCTTCTTCAATTTATAATTAATATCCACTAAAAGGTGGTCCCTCTATTTTTCATAGGCGGTTGTAATGGCCATGACCTTGACTTGGGCTTCTACAGGAATCTTGTTAATCAAGCTTCAATCTCCGGTGATTTGATGAATATCAGTAGGAATCAAATCTACATAAAAATAGATCGTTAAAATAGTTCTTGTCCCTATTTACGACCAAAGAAGTGAAACCACTTAGCATGTCCACTTAGCCTACTAGTCTAAAAAGTCATACAATTTTCCTTGATTTTTTCTGTGCAAACAGACAGGACATCTAGTGAAACTAGTTTAATGGTAGAGAACCAAAACCCCTCCTGTTAGCTCATTTTAGACTTCATTGTGGCTTGCATCATGATGTGCATGATCGCTGTCCAATGTGAGTCAAATGCGATGTGCTTGCAATGCATGATCCCTCAAATGGGTGAGATGGTCATCGGGTTCACGTTGGTGGCATGTTGGTGGTGCGATGACACAAGTAGATTTCAAACATTGTTGAAATCCCAAATTTACCTTGAATCCACATGGAAAGAAGAAGATGTTTCTTTTTCTTTCAAAGAAGAAAATTCAATATTCAATGTCTCACACACGGGCGGAACCAGGATTTTCATATAGGGGGGCAAGCCAAAGGATTCTGTGAATCCACAAGGAAGAAGAAGATGTTTCTTTCTTTTGTGTTTGTGTGTGTGTATGCGAATAATCCCAAATAGTTGGAATGAGGCTTTTGTTGTTATTGTTATTAATGTAATACAAACCCTAAAGTTAATTTGTAAACTAATCTAACAGTAATGACTAATTATACTAAACATTTATTTTTAATTGAGAACCCTCCATGCTCAGCCAATGTGGACTCAACCTTGGTCACGGCTCACGTCACGACGTGCATGATCACGGTCCCATGTGACTCAATTGCTATGTGTTGCAGTGCATGAGCCCCTATGCGGCAATGTGTTCACCGGCTTTTGCCATAGCCGTTAGGTCATAAAGGTTGCAACATTGAGGCCATCAGTTCGACCCGTGATCATTCGAAAGAAATTAACAAATTGAAATTTTTATTTAACCTCTATAAAATCTGAATGCAATTATGCAAATACCCAAATCCAATGAAACCTTCCAAATGACTAAAATTGCCAAGGGCAGACTTGGTAACAAGGTGATTATTTCACTTCAATCTAAGCATATAATTCAATAGTCTCAATAAGGAAGCTAGGGATACTAGATTATGGGTTGGAATCATCTCAAGTTTGAATGAAAAGATAATACACCACAACTGTTGAAATGTAATAAGTATATTAACTCATCCTTCTCCTATCACCTTAGGATTTTAGGAGAGACGGTTAATTACTTTATTTAAGGTGGTATTGAGCAGGTTTTAAGTTACAAGTACAAATCCTCCATAGACACAAATATTCTCCCGGTGCACATCTGGTTCCTGCATTAATTGTTTAGGAGTGTCCCCCCTCAGGAGGAGTGTTGAAATCTGATTAAGTATATTAACTCCTCCCTCTCCTATCACTTTAGGGTTTTAGGCAAGATGGTTAATGCTATTTAAGAGTACCAACTTTGCATTTACAATGGCCGACAAAGGGTATTTAATAAATATACAAGCACTTATTTATCATATATTTACCATATAGCAGACTCCTTTGACCCATGCATACCATGCACTATAAATTTCAATAGAAGGGATTTGACCTTTGGTCTTTCTTTTGAAGGATGGACACCACAACCACCTGAGCACCAGACATTGGCAATTAAGAAAAGTTGATGGAACCCCTCCCCCCTCCTCCCCTGATTGTGTGCACGCTGTGCACATGCACCAGGGTGCGGACACATCAGTGTTCGCACTGCTGTGTCCACACCCCAATCCATGTGCATGGCATGCGCACATCTTCTGTGCGCACAAAATCTGGACTCTAGTAGACCAAATGGTTAGGTTTACTCACCTGAAGCAAAATTTTCAAATCAACCAAGAAAATATCCCTTCGGATTGTGTACACACAAAATCTGTGTGCAAAGCATGCACACGGATCAGGGGGGATACATCAGCGCCGAAAAGTAATTGGTCCATGTGCTCACCTTGCACACGGCTTTTGTGCACACAAAATCCTGGCTCAAAAAATATCACCAAAACCTAGAGCATAGTTACAGTCAATAAGGCACCATACCATTTTCCACTCCATCATGTGCACTTCGTCCTCGACAAACCTATCCCGAAGCCCCAAGGATTTGGTATGCCCCCTTTAGGTCAGCCCAGCATCAGGGACTGACACATCAGTGCTGATGTGTTGGCCCCTGATGTCGATCTGAGCTTGAGGGTCGCACCAAATCTGAGCCAATCCTGGAGTTGTTGGATGAACTCACCGAGTCATCGGGCTTCATGGCCGAGTGGGTCCATAACCGTTCCACCATGAATTTAGTGACAGGGTGGAAAAGATTAGGTACGTCCTGATGTATTAGAATGGCATCAGAGGTGAACACATCAGCATTGAAAGGTGATAAGCACCCTCCAAAAAGTGAAAGTGCACTGATGTGTGAGCCCCTTGATGTCATTCTAATCACTAAAAATTAGGTGAGAAAGAATCTTGTGAGAACTGTGAAAACAGCATCAGGGTACAGACACATCAGAGCAGAAAAGTGATAAGTGCCCCCAAAAAGTGCAAAACACTTTTTGGTACTGATGCGTCAGCCCCTCTGGTGCTGTTTTCACGGTTCCCACGAGATTCGTTCTCACATAATCCAAGCCCCATTCTAACACATCAAGAAAAACTGATTTCCATACCTAGTCCCAATAGGGAACATAAATAAACCAACAAATAAATCTAACCGTTACTAGTAGTACGAGATCGAAACAACGTGAGCACTCGACCGACCGTTGATCTTATATCTAGATGATCGATTCAAGGCCGTTAGATTATTTTAGTTTTGGGTATCCGTGCAAAGGAGGAGCAACGGACGGTGGGTGGCGTGGAGCTCGGGCCTTGAATTATGATTTGCAGTCTAGACGTGAAAAAGGAAACAGAAAATATATTATTTTTATATTTAATCACTTTTACGTATTAAATAACGACAGAAATTAAATAAGATAGAGTTACTGTAACTGGGACTTTTGTCTGGTACGTCCCCTTATTGACCTGTCAAGATCTTGGCATATGCAATGACTGACATGTCACATTTAAAAAGTGTCTGAAAGATGTTTCCTACTTTTTAATTTCTTGTGTCAGCAACTGCATGTGTCAGGACTTTAACAGATCAATAAAGGAACATACCAAATCTCAGGGGCTTTTGTTGCATCCCTATTCTATTTCATTGGAAAGTAGATCGTGGGGTTGCCAGATTTCAAATTAAAATGGTCTCTTTATCTCCGACATGGGATACCATATTTAACGATGGATTAGAGAAATATTAATAATTTAATTGATTACTTTAAGCGTGCTTTGTGTCTTGGCATGTGTCTCATGTTCAAAGTATTGGGACCCACCACTAACTGGATTCTTCCTTAAAAATGTTGCTTAAGCCAAAAAAATTAGAGTTATTAAATAATTTTTAATCATTTGTAAAACTAATGGAATTTTACATCCTCTATCTAGATTAACCAATTCAATGGAGCGAAAACCCAAGTATTTTAGTTGGAACTTCTATTATTCTGTAGTTCCACATTTTTTCTTCATTACTTAAATTAATATTTAAAAAAATAAGCAATTGCCGAATCATCCAGCTCTACTAAAGTAAATTTTAATTTTTTAATTAGTTCAACTTGAAAGTTTGTGAATATTGAAACCAGATACCAAATTGCAAAACCCATCTTCATCCACTAACATAATAATCAATGCCCGATTGCCCACCGGATAAAAACAGAGTAGAATTGTGGAATTTTGACATGTAATATAAGTACTTGTAAGCAATGCTTAGCATGAAAGTTCTAAAACAATTATGCTGATTTTTGGCCCATGTAATTTCTTCGAAGAGTTCATCTAGCGGGCCATCACAACCTTTACCCATATTAGACAAATGTTTCTGGTATGGGTGGACATCCTCCATGTTAGACATTACTCAATTTCTTTCTATATGCTTAAGGATGCGAAATTAATCGAAGAGAAAAACAAACAAGAACACCACAACACATGTATGTGCATGTTTATTCCACTTTCTTAGATCCAACCTGTAAAGAAGTAATGGGAACATCGATAAAGAATACAGTGGATGTTCACCTCAGTTCTCAAATCTACCATGAAGACGTACAAATGTCTTTTAAGAAGAAAATGAAATACAAAGAGCATACAATTAGTCTCATGATTATAAGTAACCACCAGATTGAGATAGAGATCACAAAACAAAGATCTCAGAGAATGGCCTAAAGAATTATATAAGTTGCACATTAGACGAAGAAGAAAGATAATCATCAATCGTCTCATCTCCTATCTTTATCTTAAGAATGGTTATATCCATTACATGTCTTTAATAATGTTATTGTACCATTTTCTCATACTCTGCATCTCAATCGAACACGTGCTAGTATTTGAGTTCATGTAACCACTATATCAACCATCAATTAATGTAAATAAGATTGCTATTCTTACATGTCACTTTTTAGTTTTTTCGTATTTCCCTTTCATTTTATACTTGGGATTATCTTTACCATTTGGTGGTTGAGATGTCAAAAGTCTTCTTAATTGAAGCAAATACCAAACCCATGAGAATCACTTGAATCCTAAATATTTAAAAATTAGCGAACAACACGTATTAAAAAATCTCAAATCGAAACAAAAAAATAATTAAAAAAATCCATTGAACCACAAAAACTATGACTTGATTATCAGTACTTTCTTAGATCATCACTAACATCAGGCTCCACAAAAATAACACTCCACACATGAGACACATGTTGGAGATACACGAAAATCTCTTAGATGGTGCATCGTGATCTTCATTACACAAGACACGTGCCCTCGTATGTGACAACCAAGATGATTAGTATCAAACCCAATATTTTGATTACATCACCATTTAATTGGATGATGCACATTGCTGATACCTATCTCTATCATTCAAGCTGATAACATGTGAGGCCAGCCACATTAAATGGCCTTGCAGGTTCAGTTCCTGGTCTATATATCCCTTCTTAAATTTGTGTGAACAGATTTGGATTTAGCTCATCTTATCCTCTGCTCCTCTCTGCACCCTGTTAGGGGAGGGCAAATCAGTGCGGACAAGTCCCCCCCACCCCCCTCAAAAAAAAAAAAAAAGTAAAAATCACTTATCGGTGCTGATGCACCCTCCCCCTGAGAGGGTGCAGAGAGGGACAGAAGATAAAAGGAGCCGATACAATCCACTCTCCATTTAAGTTGTTCACGAGGGATTGCCAAGTCGAGGCTGTCATATGATCCAGGCATATACCGGCTCAACCAATATGGACCCCAGACCCTCATAATGTCGAAATAAGCAAATAAAAACGTTTATATGCTACACCGATTGATTGGCATTTGAAATCGAGATCATTTACCCAGAATTCGGTCCAGTGAGGGTGTCCTCAATCTCATAGAAGTTGTCTCGCGAAGACCAATAAGCACTTGATACAATGCCTGACAAAGGAGACACAGATAAAGCCAGGAATTATAAGTACGGTCCATTTACTAAATTACCCCTAATTGTCACATACGGGTGACGTCTTGAGATCTCTTGAGATTTAGAGAGAGCCTGTGTGCGCGTGGAGAAGATTCATCGGAGCTCCACAAGATCCATCGTAAACAAAGAAGTGTTAAAACAATTTTTTATTTTTTTATTTATAAAATATTAAGAAATTTAATATAATGTTGAATAAGTATTCTTTATGAACATGTTTTAATATCCTGACATAAAAAATTCAAAATAAACTATACAAAATCTAATAACATATTAAAGAAAGACTAAATTCTGAACTATAAAATCAAAATTAAAAGTTTTATTATTAATATTAATATATTGAGAAACTAAAGTATATATTTTTTAGAGTCCATTAATCTTCAGGATTCAAGTTTATTGATTAAAATCTACAATTAAAAGTTAAAGTTTAAATTTTAATCTTTTTATTTGGTAGTTCATTCATAGAAGACTTTAGAAAAATGATCCCAGACCCAAAAAAAAATATTAGAGTTTTTGATTGAATTAATACTTGACTGAAGGTTAAAATTTTTAAGATTTGCATTTATTTATTTTTCACGTATAAAAAAAATGACCTAGTTAAGGATATATATGATAGAGTGATAACTAGTGTTAGGACATTTAGGGGAGAGACAAAATAATTTGTGATCAAAATAGGCTTGTGCCTACGGTTAACATGGAATCCATGCATTTTTTCCTTAGTTATGATAAATTGGTTAGGCATAGATAGAAGGAAGTATCACAGTATATGTTATTTGTTGATGATGCTATGTTGATTGATGAAACAAAAGAGGGGAACTATATGCCAAGTTAGACCTACAGAAAGATGTTTTAGAATCAAATGATTTTAGGATAAATCAAACTAAAATAGAATATGTAGGATACAAGTTAACTAGAATAGGAGTATAAATTGAGAGATAGCTAGAATTGATAATCAAGAAATACCTTGTGACTATTTTTATTATCTTGATTCAATTATGCATAAAGAAGAAGATATTGTAAATGATGTTTCTCATAGAATTAAAACTTGATGATTGAAGTGGAGAGATGCTTATGGAGTGTTATGTGATAGATGAATTCCATTGAAATTGAATGAAATTTTTTATAAGATAACTATAAAACTAGTCATGTTTTATAGAGTAGAATGTTAGACAACCAACAACCAACAAACAATACATACATAAAATAAGTGGCTGAAATTAAGATGTTGAAATGGATAAATGGTATGACTCAAAAAGATATAATTACAAATGAATACATTTGTGAAAGCTTAGGTGTATCATTAATAGGTGATAAAATGAGAGACAGTTAATTAAGATGATTTAATCATATGCAACAAAGATCGATAACTACGCCCATGAACAAGAGTGAGATGATGCAAGTTGAAGATGCTAGGAGGACTAAAATAAGGACAAAATTGGCATGAATTGGAGTAAGAAGATACATGGCAGCTTGTAATATAACATGTATGACACTAAATAAAACGGAACAACATAATAGGATTTATATAACTTATCCCAAATTGTTGGGATAAGACTGTTTATTGTTGGTATTGTTGTATAAAAAAATTGACAAAACTCGATTAAGTCACATGAATCAGCCTAAATCAAGATCGAAGTCACATGAATCAGCCTAAATCAAGATCGAAGTCACATGAATCAGCCTAAATCAAGATCAAGTCATGTAAAATTCATTGTTAAAGCATAACTCAAACTCGAGTCTAGGATTTAGAGTGGAGTTAACCCAGGTAGTCAGCAAACTAGGTGTAGTTCAGGATTTACCCTTCTATAAGAAAAAGTAAATAGAGCTTTGTCTAGACGACATTTCCGTCAGACTTAAGGCTGTCAATTATCCGATTAAGCATCCGAATCTGATTCAATTAAAGCAAATATGGATGCTCATATATCCGACTCTGTTTAAAAATCCGATCCAATTATTAAACGAACGGATGCTCATATATGTGTGTGTGTGTGTGTGCGCTAAATCCAACTAACCGGATATTTGAATTAGCCCATTTGTTAAACATCCGACGAAAATCTGATTGGATATCATATGCACACAAATTTAATCGGATATCGGACGTACATATATCCGATCCGAATCCCCTCCGTTTACAACCCTAGTCAGAACAATATCTTCACACGCAATAGGACAACATAATGAATGGATAAAAAACGCTCACCTTAACGAATGCTAACCGCTGCCCCTTGTCAGGCGGCGGGCATATCAACGCTGAAAAGTGAATATGCTCCCCCAAAAAAGTGAAAATCACTTTTCAACGCTGATGTTTCCGCCCCTGACAGGGTTTAGCGGTCAGCACTTGTTAAGGGAAGCATTCATAAACCGATCCCGACAACGGATGGTACATCAGTAAATCTCTCAACGAGTAAGGGCCCTGTCAGTCCTGAATAATACGGTGCTGGAACGGCGAGAGCCGAGGGAGGACTGAGGAGGATGGGAAAAAAATGATTTCAATTTTTTATACATATTTTAATGATTAAAAAATGAAAAAAAAAAATTATTTCAGGCGATAAGATGACGAGCTGCGAGGTTTTGGTATTGAAGGTCTCAATGGCGGTGGGGTTTGGAGCTTTCTGAAATCAAAAGGCTGCGAAGCGAAGAACCAAATCACAATTTTTTATTTTCATGAACAGAAGAGCGGTTCTCCGGTTGGCGAAGCGATTCCATTAAGTTCTGGCGCTGAAGCGGATTCCAGAGGTGTTCTTGGGATCCCAGTTGATGGTTGCAGTGATTGGACGTTCGCCATGAACGGGAATGGATTTACCCGGATGGAATCTGAGTACATATGGAGACACCACAGGCATGAGCCGAGGGAGAATCAGTGTAGTTCGGTTCTGGTTAAGCACATCAAAGCTCCAGTTCATCTCGTAAGATCTCGCGATCGATTGTCTTTTGTTTATCCCTAATTGGATGTTTATAGATTGGTGATTTGTGGTTTTGTTGTTGTTTCGATTGTGTTTTTTGAAGTTTTAGGAAGATCGGTGTCGAGGTTCTATTTTTTTTTGGATATTTTTTCGTGTTTGACCGAATTCGTCGATGCAGATCTGAGAATATCAAATTGATCTGGAATATTTTTCTTTTGTTTCCGATGGTTTATTACTGAATTTGGTATATTTGCTTGATCATTCTAGACCTTTTCTTGTGGTTGCTCTGCTTCTACGTCGATCAGATTAGTTTACTGATTTGGTCTAGATTGTTTAACTGGAAAAAAAAAATGGATTTTTTTAATCGAAGCTCGAGAGGGATTAGGTTAGTGAGGACGGAAGTTACTGTTAGATATTATGGTTTTCATAGATTTTTGGATTTTTTTTTGGCGTATGTGATTGGTTACAGTAATCTGGCGTCCAAAGAAATCTGTGGGAAAAAGAGACAGATTCAATAGTAAAATTTATTTTCATAAAGAAGTCAGCTTCCTATAATATCTTTTGGGTGGATATTGCAGTGATAAATTTTGGATGACTCAGAAATTTTAGTCTCTGAGAACTGCTGAACTTGAGCTTTTAGATTTATTAATTTGAATCCGTTTACGTTGACAAAGAGATCCAGTAGAACTTTAATAGGTTTCTCTTGCTTTTTATGCATTTTTTTGTTTCCCGACATACTGAATTGTTCTTTACCCTGTCTTGCTTTCCTTTCCTTTTTCCCCATCAGGTATGGTCCTTAGTAAGGAGATTCGATCAGCCGCAGAAGTACAAACCATTTATCAGTAGGTGCGTTGTGCAGGGGGACCTTGAGATTGGCAGTGTTAGAGAAGTGAATGTTAAGTCTGGGCTTCCGGCCACGACCAGCACTGAAAGATTGGAGCTTCTTGACGACGAGGAGCATATACTCAGCATTCGTATTGTTGGTGGGGATCACAGGCTTAGGGTCGGAGCTTTTCTCTTATTCTTTGTCCTTTTCTACATTTCTGTTGTTCTGCTCTGCAAATCTAGCTGTTTGCTCTAGTTTTTTGCTCAAATCTAGTTATTCCAAAGATAAAATGGGATGAACTGTTTTTCAATTTTACTGTAGATATCTTTTTGAAAATTTTAATGGTGCATTTAAACAGATTTTATTGGATCAACTCAAACCATTTTGATATTTGGGCAGTTTTTACTTAATTTGGGTTATCGACCTCTTTCTGAACTGTTTTAGAATCATATACACCCTGGGATGCATGGAAATGATAGGAAAGCATGTTATTGTTTTATTTTGGTTAAATTAATTGAAATTTTTGTGGGCAACAACTTGTTTAGGGTAATCTTCATTTGAAAATGAGCATTTGTCTTGAAGGTTTGTCCCATTTATGGACTGTTCTAAGTTTTATATGAAATGTTGGTCAGATTCTTGATATAAAAAAATCATATAAAATGGGTCATTTTAAATGAATTTGATAGAGTAGGACCATAGAATCACGGAATATTGACTGAATGCTCCTTATATGTCATTTGCAATAAGATTTTAAGTCCACTATTGTCCCCAGATCCTGTAAACTGGGTTGCTAACCACTTGCTTGTTGTTGGACATCGACAACAGTATCTACTCAGATTCTAGTTATTTGAATGCTTTTTTTTTTTTTTTTGTCACTATTTTGAATTACATTGTTTATGTGTTATAAGTTTGTGAACAGATAAATTATCAATACCCTACCATTTCTTCTATAAATTTGGGTTTTGCCTTGTCATGTTTGGGTTAGGGTGGTCTATAACATTGGCATACATGCAGCAGTATGGGGGAACACCATTCATTTGGTTCTATCTAGGAAACC
Source organism: Platanus orientalis (assembly GCA_025762735.1). Taxonomy (NCBI): domain Eukaryota; kingdom Viridiplantae; phylum Streptophyta; class Magnoliopsida; order Proteales; family Platanaceae; genus Platanus; species Platanus orientalis. The sequence goes on along the minus strand of JAOXJP010012249.1, from coordinate 4,921 downwards.
TGTAAGCTAAATCCCCCCTTATCAAGTGATTAGCATCCAATTTCATTTATTTGAGATGATCAGAAGAAAACATTGGCAGTCCAGAGAATGTTATGGATGCATGGTGCAATGTTTGTTTCAGAAGATCTAGTGAGTGGGAATTCATCTAATGGTGGTCCATCTTCCGATTTTGCAGCATGCCTGCCATGTGCACAGAACAACCAGGGAAGGCAGATGTTTCTGCTTTAGTATTACTCTAAATATTTATCAATGCAGAAGGATATCTAATTCTGTAATAGTATTTCTTTGGTATTTCGTTGCTGGGTTAGTGGGGTTTGAACCTGTGACATCATTTTCCCACATGGTCACATGCACAGGGGCAGCTAAGGTTCAATCCCATTATGTTACAAGAATAATAAATTAGGACAGCTTGGGTTGATTCTTGTTTAGATTGACAATATCTCTGCCCTTCTGCAATCAGCCAAAATCATTCCACTTATTTTTCTTCCTCAACTTTGCAGAACTACTCATCAATCATTAGCCTCCATCCAGAGATCATTGATGGAAGACCAGGCACCCTAGTGATCGAGTCATTTGTGGTAGACGTGCCCGATGGTAACACCCAGGATGAAACATGCTACTTCGTCGAGGCCTTGATCAAGTGCAACCTCAAGTCATTGGCAGATATCTCAGAACGACTGGCAGTGCAGGACCGAACTGAGCCAATTGACCGAATTTGAGTAGGTGGCGATCAGGAGGGATGGGGTGGAGGCTTTGATCGCCACGGATGAAGCTTCCGAGGCTTTCGGATCTCGGAAGCTTTGGAGACAGACTGGTAGTTGCTCTTCTTCCATCTTCAGGAAACACTATCTCTCGTCCTTCTGCTTTTGTTTGTTTTCTTCTCTTCCATTCTAAGATGACAATGGTATTTCCTGTGTCTTTAATACCTCAAGAACCACATCTCTTCTACAGGTTTCCAAAAACCCATCCATGAATGGGGGGGAAAAAGAATAGGTTCTCTTTCTCTATGATTTTCCTGGAGTTTTGGCCAATATGGTACCCATTGATCTATGGTTGTATATATCTCTGCTGCAAAGAGTTGGGTGTCTACGAATGAGTTGTTCATGTTGGAGTTGTTGCTTCTATTTGTGTTGAGAGGAAGACAGTAGAGGTGAACCTGTGGGGTAACTGTGTTGCTTGGTAGAGAGGCTTGTATATACTACCACTATTATTATTATTATTAGAAGGTGAATTTTTGAAGAAGGCTTGTCCCATTGTACTCTTTTATTTCCACAAAAATGGCTTCTCCTTCATCTTACAAAAAATAAAAACTTCTCTTTCTTTCATTTCTAGTTTCATACCCTTGGTTTTTTCCAATAATTCTTTATTACCCATGTACTTGCTAATTTATAATCTAAACATACTTCCATAATCGATTGATTCCATATTTGTTTTTCATTAAATACTTCTGATTAATATTTAATTCTTATCCTTGATTTTCCAAATTTTTCTTTTTCTTTTTTCTCTTTTCTCTGTCAAGCATTCACTTGTTAAATCAACTTCAAGGAACTTTATATTTCTTTCCCCTAAAAAAAAGAAAAATTTAATTTGAAACTCCATTTTATTGATTTTTTCTTATTTGACACGCTGATCGATTTATTTAGAAAGTTCCTTGGCAGCATATTGGACATAGTTGTAGAATGGTGGATGATATCACGGAAGGTACTTATTTAAGCAAAGTCATTACTTGACAACTTGATGTGCACTTTCTCACAATAACCAATTCAAGTGGTAGGCTGTCTTATCTATCCGGGTCGTTCCCTCGGTGGGCGACGTCATTTATTGTCCACAACCAGTAAGAAGCTGTAATTGCACACGCTGCTGGGAGGGACAGTCCTGGGCGAATCCTCTTCGGAGACCCGACCACTCGGGTGGGTAGTTTGAACCATGAAAATCGCATGATATATATAGTCTTTCGGACGATCTTCAGGAGTACTATTAAACTGCCTCTTGAAGAAAAGCTGGTTGACAGTCCCGAGTGTTGCCAGCAGGGTTCTAAAGGTTGGCCAATCCAAGTGAGGATTGATCGGATTAAATCGTGATTAACTCCAGCCAATTCGGAATACTTGCTAGGATCGGCCTTCCAGTAATTGAAAGGATCAGCTGATTGAGTCTTGGTTGATGTGTTCTTACTTCCATGTGTTGATTTATTTCTTTCAAAAAAATCGCCTCGTTAGATTATCCATTTCAACAAGTTTTATACATCAAAACTTGTATTTAGATAGATTTTAGTTGATTAAATGGATAAAATAATGGATTGAATCAGGATTAGCCTTACTCAATCCCAATGTTTTGATTCATACTTATCAAACAAATTTTTAGGGATGGTATCAAAAACAGATAGGGATAATTTCATAAGGATTAATAATGAAAGAAAAATCCTATTTGGAAAGCTTTGAAAGACTATCCTAAATAAAAGAAAAAATAAAAATAACTTGTAAAATAAATTAAAAATTAAATTGTTTAAAACAAATGAATTATTTATTATAATGAAAAATAATTATAATTTCTTCCATTTTAAAATTGAAATTTTAATTCCATTTCGTTTCTTTTCTTCTCTAAATTATTTTACTTTCTCAACATTCAAATTAGCAATAATGTATTGAACAAATATAATTTCATGGTGGATAAATAGATCTACTTGTTTTTGTCTCTATGGGCCAAGCCAACCCGAGCTTGACCCAAAAAAGCCCGACCCGAGCTAGGTTCTGCAAGGGTTCAGACCCGAGATTTAAACCCAAACTTTTGATCGAGCTGGACTCGAGTTTACCTCAGGTTCAAAACACAAAATTTTCATAACTCGGTAACAACATAGTTCCTAAAAAAAGTCTTGAATTTGACTCTCAATGAAACCAATGATTTTTTTATAGTAAATCACTTATAGAATTTAAATAAATAATTTGCTAAACTTTTGAAAACTAACAAGCTATTATAGCCTTATTGAGTAAAATACCTTTTTGTTAAGTAATAAGTCTTGAGTTCTAGTATAATTGAAATTATTAATTTTTTTTTTCAATTAATTGTCTGGTTGGGCGGGCCTAGGCCTGGCCCAAGTTTGTAATTTAATATAGTGGGCCTCAGCGTATGCCCACCCCAAGTCATATAAGTGTGGATATGGATGATATATACATTTTCTATCAATTCATTTGGTTTTTTTTATTCTTCAAGTCAAATGATGAAAAATTATCATGTCCAGCTCCTTCAGGATGGATCCAATAAGAATTCATCAACTATCCCAATAAAGTTAAAAATGATTTGAAAAATAAAAATAAATGAACTCAATTTAATTCGTTATTGAGAGATATTTTGATTTAAATCATTTAAAACATTAAAAAAAATAATTATGGTGTGAATCTCACAAAAAAATCAAAAACAAAAGATTTATAAAGTGTCTAATTGTAAGAACAAACTATTCACAAAAAGACAAAAAACTACCCACCGAAGAATACCATCCATCTTGATTTGTTCATACAATAAGGAACCTTACGATAGTAGATTTTTTTCCTTAAAAAATATTGATGTCATTATGCAAAGTTATAATCCTCTCCAGATTGTTAAAATTCCATTAATGTGTAGCAAATTTTGATGTGATTAACACATGTCCAAAAAATAACTAACTGAATTTCACCTTTTTCATTTTATTGATTTTGTTTGTCATATGTCAACCCATGAAATTTCCTACACGTTAACTAAACTTTAACAATCTGGAGAGAATCACAGGGGATTATACGATGCACAAGAACCCAAGGGTGATACACCACCTCATGTCCTTTTCAACTACCAAGTTTACCTTGGGATCTTCATTAAAAAAAAAAAATTATTATTATTATAATTATTATTTTCGTCTTCCTTTTTTTTTTTTTTTTTTTTAGTGTGTAATTTGCCAGAGCTCGATTTCATACTAACTAAATACGGGTTACAAAAGTCCATTGGAACAATGACAATAATAGTCAATTCACTCGAAACTTGAGAAATATTCCGAACCCATCATAGAATATCTAAAAAGAGTCAAATGCCAATATACATGGGCTCAAATCAAACCTTCTTACGTCTGGGTTAGTTTCATGGCTCTCTTCCCCACCTAAGTGGATGGAAGATTTTCATTAGAAAATAAGAAGAAGAAAAAAAGTAAGTGGCTGGATTAACTTTAGGTAATTCTAAATTCTATTAGTTGAATGAATGGTTTTATTTTATCAAAATTTTTTTTTTTTAAATCAACTCTATCCGGATTAGGGATAAATCATACCAATAATAAACATCATTAATGTGATGGCTGATAAAGGGTGTTGATATATTAATGGTAGATAAGTATATTATGCTCTACCAAAATACCATTTGTCATCATCATCCTACTTGCGTGATCTATCTCTAATCCGACCTGAGATGGTTTGAACTAAGCGTTCACATAGAATAGATCGAACTTGACTCGGGCAAAAGATGATTCAAAGGACTGGTCTTGAACATCTCTTGTCAGATAAATAGTTCAGATTGGCCACGTCTGCTCTCCATCAACCCAATTTACCCAGTACATGGGAGAGGCAGGAGTCCACTTGCCTTGAGGATTAGTCAGGTGTTCTAAGAAGTCTAGATACCTCGGTTATAAAAAATAAAACTAAATAGAAAAAAGTCATTTTGTTCAACGAAAATATTTTATGATCAAACTTGGTGTGATGTGAACATAAATATTATGTGTGGACACAGGCATATATAGGAGTGCCATTGATTGACACAGGAAGTGTTTTTTTTATATTTTAATTTGGTCCCTTTTTTAACACCTGAACACTTTTTCGAGCCCCAAAAACCCTGTCTAAGCTAAGTGGGAATATCACCTGCACCGACCCTCTTTGTGAGGCGTGGTGAGACAAGACAGAGGGGAAGTATC
>JAOXJP010012238.1:0-17743 GCA_025762735.1 Platanus orientalis | reverse complement strand
CATAAATCCAAATTGATTGTCAGACACTCTAGTTTCACATCTTAGTCGATGTTCAATCACTCTCTCCCATAATTTCACTGTATGGCTCATAAGCTTGATCCCACGATAATTGGTGCAATTTTGAATATCTCCCTTATTCTTGTATATAGGACCATAATACTTTTCCTCCACTCATCTGGGATCTTTTTAGTTCTTAATATCTTAATAAAAAGTTTAGTTAACCATGATAGACCATCGTCTCCCATAAAACATAACAAAGTGGTTGTTCTTAACCACAAAACTCAAAATATTGGACTCAAAGATTAAAAAATAAATAAAAATAGGAGGAAACATTCCAAAAGTTATTCTTTGGTTAATATTTTCATACATGTCAATTGGAACATTGCATTTGAATGGCTAACTGATGTAGCACACCCTAAGGAAAGGCCATTCATCTATGGGTTATGGGCCCAGAATAAGGACTTAGGATGACAAGGCAACTAGGCTGATGAAGTGGGTTAACAACTCAAGTTTGGGAGTGACTTGAAACCAAACAACTGGATTTTATAGGGTAAAAGGATCTATTTTAAGGGAAAACAGCATGGTATCAAAGACTTCTATCAGGTTTAGACTGAACAAAATACAAGCTGTATAGAGAATCAAGTGGGATTAAATAGCAGGGTCAATCTGAGACCCAATAGCAGTTTAACAAGTTCTGTCCAGGGGTAAACAGTGAGTAGTAATAAGGTTTAACAAGCTCAATTCTGGGACAAAACAGCAAATATATAAATGGGTTTTAGGGCTAAAACAGTGAGTATAAAAAACAGGACTCTCAGTTGATTTGATAGGGACTGACACGAGTTTAAACTAGGCTGTAGTCCTAGGCCTTAACAGATTTTAAATATAGAGGAAATCAATACTGAACAGAGGCCTAGCAAGTAGCAGATATGGGCAAGTTCTGGGATGATACAGCAGATTTACATCGGTTATTTAAAGGGGTTACAACAGAGTATAGGAGGGTACAATTCTAGACAGATTGGGTAATGGCTGATGATCAAACAGAAGATGTAAAACAGGTTCAGAGGAAATGCTTTTGGGATTGTATATGGAAGGGTCTTCTGCAAAAAAAATCAGACAAATAATAGTAAGAAAGTTCATAGGAGGGAAAAGATCTTCGAAATTTAGAATGGGATATGAATGATGGTGAAGCAGTCGGAGCATGTGTTTCGACAAAAAGACAGGAAAGGGGCAAAGAAATTGTTTCTCAATGAAGATTATGTCCTGAAATGTAAGAGGGCTGGGTGGTGTTGAAAAAAGGAGAAAGGTCTAAGAATGCATCGTGAAATTTAAGCTAGATGCGATAATTATTCAGGAAACAAAAAAAGATAGTATCTGTTCTCAGCTTATCCGAAGTTCTCTGAAGTTCCTGTGGCCTTGATTTATCTTCGTGGTGTGCTTGCACTGTGTCTAGAACTACGGGTGGCATTTTGGTGGTTTGGAACCCTATGTTTCTTAAAAAGGAGGATGAAATCATTGAGAATTTCTCTATTTCTGTTAGATTCACTGACTTGGCCTTGGGCTATGAGTGGCTGCTAACTAGGGTGTATGGACCTTCATCAACTCAACTTAGGCAGCAATTTTGGGAGAAGCTTTATGATGTGAGAGGCTTGTGGAATGGGCCATGGATTGTGGGAGGAGACTTTAATGTCATTAGATTTGTCCATGAAAACAATAACCAGTCGTGAGTCACGAGAAGTATGAGACTTTGGAGAGTTAATTAATAGCTATTCTTTGAGGTATTGCCCTCTTAGGAATGCTAAGTTCACATGTACGAATGGTCAAGATAACCCCACTTTGAGTAGATTGAACAGACTTTTATTATCTTCTGAATGGGAAGATCTATATCCTCATTTTTCTCCATAAGGGATTCCTAAAATTGTCTCCGATCATTGGTCAATCACGCTTTCTACTGATCTTTCAAAATTCGGTCACACTCCTTTTCGATTTGAAAACATATGGATTCTTCACCCCACTTTCAAGGAGAATGTTAAGAATTGGTGGGAGGTGCAATAGGACGGGGATTGGGAAGGATTCTGATTTATGAAGAAGCTCCAATTGTGAAGAAAAATTTAATTGAGCGGAGTAGGAATGCTTTTGGAAGGTTAAATGAAAAGAAGAAGTTAATTTGGGATGAAATCAGTGTTCTAGATACCAAACTGAATGAGGACAGGGCATTGTCACCAGTGTTGGGAAAAAGAAAAAAAAAAGGAGCTTCTTGCAAATACGGAGGTGATTTTTAGATATGAAGACATTCACTAGAGTCTTAAAGCCAAATGCAAGTGGATCAAAGAGAGTGATGGAAACACAAAATTCTCTCACAGGTTGGCAAAATGGTAAGAATCGAAAAAATATAATTTTTCATCTAACTATTGGGGGACAATTAGTTGAAGACTCAGAAGTCATTAAGGATGAAGTTATCGATTTTTTCTCCAAGTTGTACTCAAAAGATAATGGTGAGCGCCCTTTCATTGACAATTTGTTTGAGTCCTATTTGGAGGAGTCTTAGGTTTCTGGTTTGGAGAAGCTATTTTTTGAGAAAATTAAAAATGCTATATTTTCTATGGGAAAAGATAAATCTCCAGGCTCTGATGGTTTTTCTATGTTATTCTATCAAGCATGTTGGGGCATCCTAAAAGGGAACCTTATGAAAGTTTTTGTAGAATTTTGGGATCACAGAACCATCAATAAAAGGGTGAATGCAACTTTTATTGTTCTCATTCCTAAAAAAGAAAGGCAATGGAGATTTCGGATTTTTGTCCCATTAGTTTGGTTGGCAATCTTTACAAAATTGCAACTTTTATTGTTCTCATTCCTAAAAAGGAAAGGCAATGGAGATTTTGGATTTTCGTCCCATTAGTTTGGTTGGCAATCTCTACAAAATTACAGCGAAAGTCCTTTTTGTGAGATTGAGGAAAGTCATGGATAAGGTTACTTCTAACTTCCAAGGCGCATTTGTGAAGGGGCGTCAAAAAATTATCGATGGCATTCTTATTGCCAATGAATGTGTTGATGAGTGGAAAAAGAAGAAAGGCACCGGTTTGGTGTACAAGATTGACCTAGAAAAAGCATATGACAGAGTTGATTGGGATTTCCTGAGATGGGTGATGCAGAAAAAAAAGGTTTTTGAGGTAAATGGACTGATTGGATCATGGGATGCTTAGATCATCATTTTTTCTCTATCATGTTGAATGGTGCTTCTAAAGGTTTTTTCGTGTTTTCTCGTGGATTGAGGTAGGGTGACCATTTTTTCCCTTCCCTTTTCACCTTGGTGGCAGATTCTTTTAGCGTATTGATGTCAAAAGTGGCTCGCTCCTCCATCTCTTATTCATGGAGTTAAGGTGGGCCGTGATGACATTGTAATCGCTCACTTTCAATTTGCAAATGATACCATCTGTTTTATTAAACGTTTGAGTGAGCAGGTGATGCATTTGAAATATATTCTTCAGACTTTTGAAACCATCTCTAGGCTGAAAGTGAACTATAAAAAGTCGAGTATGGCCGGGATTGGAGTTAAGGGGAAGGATTTGGTAAAATTAGCTGAATTGTTGGGTTGTAAAGTGGACCAATGACCGTTAAAACATCTTGGTTTTCCATTGGCGAGGAATTCAAAATCCATCTCCTGTTGAGACCCTGTGGTGGAAAGGGTTCAAAAGAAACTTCCATGCTGGAAGAGGTCAAATATTTCCTTGGGGGGGGGGTTCAAGATGCCTCCAAAAGTAGTTAAAGTTCTAGAAAAATGTCAGCGTGATTTTCTATGGGAATGGTGTAATGAGAAAAAATATCACTTGGTTAATTGGATTGATGTTTGCAAGCCAAAAGAAGTGGTTGGTCTGAGCATTGGGTGTCTTAAGGAAAGGAAGATTGCATTATTTGCAAAGTAGTTGTCGAGATTTTCCAGTGATCATGGCAGTTTATAGCATTCCACTATCCTTAACAAATATGACAGGCACTCAAATGATTGGGATGTCAACCCTTAAACTTCTTCTATGTCTTTGATTGGGAAGAACATAATTTCTTTATTTTCCATCTTCCTTCCTCATGTTAGATTCTCGATGGATAATGGTAATTCTATTCGGTTCTGGTCTCTCTCTTACCTTTCCGAGGGTTTTTCGTCTTGTCATCAATAAAGATGCGAAAGTCTTCGAATCTATGTCTTCATCTCCCCAAAGCAATTCATGGACTATTTGTTTTTCCCGTGATCTATACAACTAGAAGGTGGACCAATTAGGAAATCTTATGTCTCTCCTCACTAATGCTTATTTGTCTTCTTTTTTTTCTGATATTCGTGTCTGGACTTTAGAATCTTCTGGGAAGTTTTCTTCCAAATCTTTTTTCTTATCCTTAATTAATTTAAACCATCCCTCAAGGTCCTTTCTTGCAATTAAGATTTGGAAGCCTCCTGATCTTCCTCGTGTTAAAGCTTTCGCTTGGACTGTCGCTCTCAAGCACATAAATACCATGAACTTATTGCAAAGGAGAAGGCCTTTCATGTTAATCTCTCCTAATTGGTGTGTGCTTTGAAAGGATGATGAAGAAACGACAAACCATTTGTTCCTATATTGTCCTTCTGTAAGGACAATCTAGAATTACTTTGTTTCATAGGTCAATCTTTTTTGGGTTCTACCAAGTGAAGTGAGACATTTGTTCATGCAATGGAATGTGTGGGGAGTGGGGGTGAGGGGGGAAATTTTTTGAAGCTATCTTATTCATGCGGTTATTTGGGATGTTTAGAAGGAAAGAAATCTACGGATTTTTGAAAGCAAATGCAATTGTTGCAATGCGGTGATTGACTCTATCATCCGTGAAGTTGGTAGTTGGTTATTTGTCACAAGGGAGTTTGAGGGCTTATCTTTATCTAAGTTTGTGAAAGATTAGGCGACTTCCATATCTATTAGACTTCCTATGCAAGGTGTTGTTGTGTCAAATTGGATCCCTCCACCGCCCGGTTTTATAAAACTGAATAAAACTGAATTTCGATGGGTTGTCGAGGGGTAATCCGGGGTTATGTGGTTTTGAGTGTGTGTTCAGGGACCATCAAGGGGCTATCCTTCATGTCACAACGAGGTCCCTTGGCCTCGAAGACTGTCATTGATTGGGGTTCTAGTTCGTGTGATGGAGGTTGGAAATATTCTCATTTTATTCACGACATTCGAGAGATTGTTGTCTCATCTAGTCTTTCTCTCATGCATGTTCCAAGAGCTCAAAATTCTCTTGCGGAAAAAATTATAAAATTGGGAGTGGGCCTTGATGTTCTATATTCTAATGTAATGCCTGTATTCCCAGACGACGAGGATTAGTGCCTGTGGGCTTCTTATTGTTGTATTTTTTTCTTCCTTCTCTTTTCTAATAAAATTGTTAATGATCCAAAAATAAAAACTGCCAAAAGACCCAAGACAGTTCAGGAATCTGGTATTTTATTAGCGGCAGGATTGGGAATTAAAGGAATTACAGATTCCAAGTTCAGAACAGTAAAGGTTAAGCTTTGGGGTCAGAAGATCAAAATAGCAATAGGTCTTCTGGGTGAGTTGCAGGTTTAATGGGGTTTAATGGCAGAAGTCTCAGATAACAGCAAAGAATAAGAGAGAGAGAGAGAGAGAGAGAGAGAGAGAGAGAGAGAGGAAAGAAGACAAGTACCTGATGGAGAAATCCCTACCCCCTACCTAGTAATCCCTGGCAGGGTTTCAAGTCCAGGCTAAACTTGAAGATAAAGCACCATTCATGGGAGCCAGTGAAAAACCCATAAATTTTATTTATAATCTGTCATGATAACATACATGTCGACCAGCCCTTTAAAAGGCTTAAAATTCAAAATCTAAAGAAACTTCTAATTACAAAACGTAACCTAATTGGACTCCAATCGTGGGCTGATTTAACCCACCTTCTAAAATCCTAAAATTGGCCAAATCGTGGCCTTATTTAGAACCTAACGACCAGCTTTCATTAACACAATAAGTTGTTAACTCTAATGCCTGAAAACAAAAAATAAAAATACCCATCATGTCCTAACCTCTAATAAACTATAAAATATTAAAGAAAACATTTAAAAAAAAAAAAAAAAACCCTCTAAATACTGATTCTAACAGCAACATAAAGACTTCTCACATGTCATCCACGTGTCTTCTCGCATGGACCCCACCATGACCCATATGGGCCCCACATGTACTCTCATGTCCATTATGTCAAAATGGCATGATATATATCATAAGATTAAGACATGTGTCGTGGAAACATTACAGATAGTTTTTGTGTCAGTACCTCTGGAAATGGAAATATATAATGGATACATTAGGAAATGTGCTGATTTATAAAACCATGTACTTGAGTACTATATACAACATTATGGAGACAAGAGCCACCATATTTAACACCTTCAGGATTGGAAAAATGAAAAGCAAAATAGGGCATGATACTCAATGATTTTATAAGGTATTCGAGATTATAAATGGATGGTGGGAAATTTTACTATACCTCTGGAAAATAAGTGCAAGAAATATCTTTGAAGCAAGACAAATGGTACCATAGATCTACTAAGTCTTTTTTTTCTTTTTCTTTTTTTTTTTTCTTTTTTTGTATGTATCTAGGAGATTTTTTGTAAACTAACCAAAGCTGTTATACATTTTTTTTAATAGAAGGTAGTCATACAAATGTATTTACACAGATAAACTAAGGCCAACCCATGCATACCACATTAGACTGACCAACTAAAAAACTATGAGCATTTATTATGTTGTTTTGTAAAGGATACCCATAACAAACAGCTAAGATCTTCGTACCTCTCCCAGAAACTCAACAACAAAATCATCTTCGCCAAAACCTTCCTCTTTATTGCAAACAACTCCAAGCCCCTAGTAACCACATTGCAACAGAGACGTAGCAAAAGCAGAACAGAATGAGCACAGGTAGAAGTCAAAGGCAAAGAAGTGACTCCATACAAAAGAGAGGTGGAATACAGCTACTAATGAGATCATCATACAGGATAGGAAGACATACCTTTCTATAAGCAACATAATTGTCATCACGACGACTTTCCATGGCCCTCAAGATACCCTGGCACATTTTCACAATGCGTGTATCACCACCTTCCAGAGCAGTCTTTTGGACCTCTTCAACAACAGGCTGCAAAGGATACATCATGGGAGTATTTCCAGCACCAGTGAAGGACCTGGCATGCTTATTCAGAACACGCAGAAGCACATCTTCGATAAACAAATGCTTCTCTAGAAGTGGCCAATCCATATCTTCTGGCATGGAATCAAGGAGAAGATTATGAGTATAAGGGTCTATACCATAGACTTCCTGCTCTAGGACCTCATTTCCAAGCTGTTTCCTAGGTTTGTAGTCCTTTACTTCAGGAATTTCTATATCTGACTCCTCAGTGCCATTTTTTTGTGCATTCAGCTTCTCAGAATAATCCTCAGGCAGAGATACCCGCATCTTCCGTTGCACTTCTTCCTCATCTGCTACAATAACATATTGATCAATGACTTCATACTTCCTAGTAACAGGAGGAACAAGGCTTGCTTTCGTCATGCGAGCACCCCACTCACGGTCGTCAGTAATAATTTCTAAAGCCTCATCTACTGCAAAGTGTCCATCTCCTCTTAAATCCCCATTTCCACCCTCAGACTGGAAACCAAAGTCACTTTCTGTATCAGAAGAAGTACTCTCACTATCACCCCTGGAATCTTCAGAAGACCGGTAAGGGTCATCAGAAGTCTCACTTCCCGAATCTAACCCTCTCTTATTCAATTTGGATAAGCGCCTTTTTATTTCCCGATCAGATGCACACTCTCCATATTCTGTACCTCCATTGACATAGGATGTACCATTACTCTTATTTGTGCATTTCTTTTCACTCAATATATTCTTGTGTTTCTTTCTATGCTTGGACGCTGATGAGAAAAACCCTACAGGTGAATTATCTTTGAATGTCTTCATTATTTCATCTCTTTCATTATAGGACTTAGAGTTGTCATCCAGTCTTGTAACAAGTCGGATAAATAACATAATAATATGATCCATATCACCAGCATCGCCTCGATTTTTTGCTCTGCATTAATGCAACATTTGATACTACTCAAAAAAAAGAACTACAGCATAAATGGTAGAGCAAAACCAGGAAAGAATATCTAATAACAATACTAATAGCATATTTAATAATTTTATGAGAAACAAGGTAGCCTGTTATTGACGAAATCATCATTACCAGACCCATGTTTCTAAACTGGGAGCAAAAATGACAATACCCTGAAGCAAGAAACCATACCGAACAAGTCCGCCAAACAGCCTTAGTACCCAATTGGGCCTGTTCGTGGACCAAGATACGGACTTCAAGGTGGGGCTTTTTATAGGTCAGTTGGACAGCCCATAGCTCATTTTACTTGCTGGCTGCTGAATTATATTTGGGTCTCACATGGATTCCCAGATCAAATAAATTAGTAATTAGATAAAAGTTTAATCTGATTTCTAGTTGTCATTCAAGTAATTTAGTAGTACAAATAGTTTAGTAATCAATTAAATAATAATAGCATTCTCTTGGTGTCCAAGTTTAGCAAGTCATTAGTTTTTAAGAAAGTGAAAGTACTATCTCTGTCGCTTTTCTTAAGGCCTTATTTTGTGTTAGTAGGACTTTATTTTGATGTCATTCAAAGGTATATTCTGTCAGCTTTCTAACAAGTCAAATATCTTTCAAATTCAATGCAAGTTGTGAAAGTTATGACCAAAACACTAATAGGATATCAATTTGTGATAGGAATTATAAAAGGTTTTTCTTTTTTCTTTTTTTGGATAATTTTGTGACAGGAATTATCTATTTTATAGTTTTTTTTATAAGAAACCTCTTTACATAGAAGTTAAAGTTTATCTAGGATTATTCAGAGTTCGTCGTTTTTTTTTTTAATGGAAGAGTTCGTCTATAAATATGGATCACATCTATGTAATTAAAAGTTGAACTTATTTTGATGAGTCAAATCCTGATTTTTCTAGCGGAGAAATGATTTTGTTTCTCGTGGACAAGTTTTATTAGGTGCTTATCTATGTGTTTCTTGAAGTTATTTATTGTTCTCCTCAATTCTTGCATTGTTTTTCTTGATCTTATATGTAGAGAAGTTTCAAAACAGCCATCAATCACAACCCTAACCATTTGGACCACAAAAAACTAGTTTCTTGATTTTTTTTTTTTTTTTTTTTTTTTTTAATGGATAAGGAAATGTATTAAAAGAGGAAAATGCATGAGAAATAAACCCCCTCAAGGGAAGGCCAGAGAATCCCAACTAAACATCCAATCAACAAAGGAAATATTAGAGAACATAGGTAAATGAGACAGCAAGAGATACAAAAAAGAAAAGGCCAAATCCATCATCTTCAACGGGTCCATCCAGATGTCCTAAAAAATCCTTGCATTATGTTCCTTCCAGATGCTCCAACACAACACAAATGGAACACACCTCCAAATCACCGTTCCCTTATAAGATAAGTTGCCCTGAGAGAGTTGTCTCCACTCTTGAATAACTTCTTGCAGTTCCCCTGCAGGGCCCAACAAGAGCCGAATAGCCGAAGGAAAGAGTACCATAGTGAAGAAGCCACCAGGCATTGAACCAAAAGGTGATCAGCGGTTTCCTCTGCCGACAAGCACATCACACATCTATCAAGGATAGCCATTCCTCAAGAGATGATTTTATCCATCGTTAGGATCTTTCGCCAATAAGCTATCCAAAGGAAAATACACATCTTCGATGGCATGGGAGCTTTCCAAAAGAATTTCCACAAACCAAAATGAGAGCACTCCCCTTCAAACGTCTTTAATTAGGAGCTCACAGAGAAGCAACCATTGCCATCCGCTGTGCATAATGGACAATCGCTAATGGATGGGTTACCCTGGACTACTGCACCAAGCCTGCACAATAATTCCTCCACTTCCCGGATCTCCCAATCAAAAAGATTACGGCATAGCTTAAGGTTCCATGAGTTGGTCAAAGATGGGTCCTCCAAATGCTGAAAAAACAAGCCCTTCTTACAGATTGACAAAGTAAAGATTTTAGGAAAGTCCATCGCCAAAGGATTCTACCCACACCACTTGTCTAACCGAAATTTTACCGATTTTCCATCGTTAACTTCAAAGGAAATGTGCTCTTTAAACCCATCCAAATTCATAAAAATCAACTACCAAATACTATAACCATATGGGCCCTTCGGAACTTTGTTCATCCACCACGAATATTCCTCACCATATTTTGCTACAATCATCTTACGCCAGAGAGCCGATTTTTCCTCCTCAAACCTCAACAACCATTTACCTAACAAGGCTCTATTAAACATCTTAAGAGGGCGAATCCCCAACCCCCCTTTCTCCAAGGGTTTACACAGCTTCTTCCACTCCATCAAGTGAAATTTGAAGGAATCCTCCGAACCACTCCGAAATAAATCCCGCCGAATTTTCTCCAGTTGGTTCAGCACCGAGGCAGGAGCCAATAATAAAGAGGCATACTTATCAACACACTCTTTAGCAAAACAAACTTACCCCCCACTAACAAGTATTTCCCTTTCCATGATGCCAATCTTTTTTGAACTCTTTCAATAACCGGAGCCCAAGCCGTTTTCGCCTTATGTTTCGCCCCTAGCGGAAGACCCAAGTAGTGTCCTGGAAGGTTCAAAACCTAACAACCAAACACACTAGCCAGCTAGTGAATATTCCCAATTCTACCCACACCCATCATTTTACTCTTCTGCAGATTAGCTCTTAAACCAGAAGCCGCTTCAAAAAGCAATAAAATACATCTCAAAACTCGAACATATTCCTCCTTAGCCTTGAGAAAAAAGAGAGAGTCATCCACAAATTGGAGCAAGGAGACCGTAATGCCATTGTTTCCCACATCACAACCTTCCAAAAGACCATAATCAACCGCTTTGTAAATGAGGTTTGTCCGTAGGGAAGCAGCCGGTAGAGGTGAGTATCGATACCGTCAGGAGAGAAGGGACACCAGATGGGATCGCAGAGGCAAGGAGCAGATGCATGTTGCTAAGGAAAAGGGCAGACACCTACCGAGAAGCGGCAGACAAAGGCGACGAGGTATAGAAAGAACGAAAGGGATAGAGCTTCATCTCGTCAAGCTCAAAAAGGTGTTGTGATAAAAGAAGGGGAAATTTTAAAACGCAAAGGAGCAGTTTTATACCAGGAAGGAAAAGGGAAGACGACAATGGAGTTTGATGGATCTCTTACGGTAGAAGACGACTTTGATTGGAGTCCATATGAGCTAGATCGAGGGAAGGCTCTTTAGCAAGGAGGAAATAAGGAGGGGGGAGAGCGTAGCAGACGTGAGTCTTGTAGGGATACTTCAGAAATGGGTCTCAGCACAGAGATAGTAGGTCAAGAGGAGGGGGAATTGATCACGGATAGCAAAAAAGTGACAACCGTGAAGAAATGGGGAGATTATACGACCAATGGGACACAAACCGACTTCCAATGCTATCAGGAGTCGGTAGAAGATGTTATCTCTGAAGTGGAGCCTTTGATGATGCTCCCCCCCCTATTTCGACGATCCGAATGGACTATAAAGAAGGTGGCAGAGGTCAAAAGACAATTAGGATACTCATTCAGGGAGTTGGAACAGAGGGTAGAAGATTTCTTCTAGGAAATCGAGAGGAGTAGAAGTTGGAGCCCTAGAAGACCCAAAGGCTTGACTCGCAAGTTCAATGGGGGGTGCAAGGGCAGGGAAGTAAGAAACCTCCATTATGATATTAATTATGCCGGACCAGCAAAGGGAAGAAGTAGGAGAAGGGGATGTAGGGGAAACTCTCAATCCGACTTATCTAATGATGCCAACCATATGTTCTTGGAATGTTAGGGGTATCGGGAGGGAGGAGAAAAGATGGGGGGTTAGGGATTTTTTGAAGAGGTGGAAGGTTGAGTTATTTACTCTGCAGGAGGCAAAGATACAATCCATGGGCAGGAGACTTGAGATGGATTTATGGGGTAGAAGGAGTTTTGGTTGTGTTCATAAGCCCGCCGTCAATAGTGCGAGGGGTATTTTGATAGCTTGGAATATGGACAGAATAGAAGTGATGGAGTCGATGATAGGGGAGTTTTCGGTTTCTATCCTATGCAAATCTAAGGAGAATGATAAAAAGTGGGCATTCACTAGTGTCTATGGGCCCTATGACCACAATGCCTTTGGGTTGTTGTGGGATGACTTATGCAGGGCCCGTAGGGAGTGGGACGTTTTGTGGTGTGTAGGAGGTGACAATGTAGTCAAATATCCAAGTGAGAGATTGGGAGCCTTTAGAATGACCAGACATATGAAGCAATTTAATGCTTTTATTGAAGAGTTGGAGTTGGTGGATCTCCCTCTGAATGGAGCTGAGTTTACATGGACAGACAGACAGAGTCCTCAGGTGAGTAGTAGATTGGATAGATTTCTCTTCTCGGGCGTTTGGACATACCTAGATATGAGGTTGATTCAGGAAGCTATGTCGAATCCAGGGTCAGATCACATTCTTATTATACTCTGACCAATGCATCATTCATCGGGTCCGCGGCCGTTTAAATTTGAACTTATGTGGTTGGAGGTTCTTAGTTTTGTTGAAAGATTGAAGAATTGGTGGAAAGAGGTGGATGAAGGATCGACTAACTATAAGTTTGCCCAGAAGTTGAAATTAGTAAAGCATCGTGTAGTCAAGTGGAAACGAGAGGAGATTGGGGAGGTAGAAGTCAGAAAAGTTCCTTGTTTGGAGGAGATCAAGAAGTTAGAAATTAAGGAGGTGGTGGAAGGGTTGGAAGAGGAAGAAAAGGCCGCTAAAGCATCAACTGTTCAAGAATATCAAAGGCTCTTGAGAATGGAAGAGATTGAGTGGAGGCAGAAGTCTAGGATTGCATGGCTGAAGGGCGAGTTGGAGGCAGTCTATTAATACCATTACCCGGTTGAGGATAGCAGGAGAATGGGTGTACGATCAAGAGAAGATCTGGAGTGCTATTGAGAAGTATTATGTGGAGTTATACTCTGACCTTATGCCTAGAAGGCCGATTTTGGAGGGGGTTGAGTTTGACCAAATCAGTGAAGAGATAAGCAGGTGGTTGGAGAGCCCTTTTATGGAGGACGAGGTTATCTCTGCTCTTAATTCTATGGAGGATGATAAAGCCCCTGACCTGGATGGTTTTCTAACTAAATTCCTAAAAGTGTGTTGGGAGGTGGTAGAAAAAGACGTTATGGCAGTGATGGCGGAGTTCCACACTAAGCATAGATGGTGCAGAAGCTTAAGCGCTTCCTTCATCACCCTTATTCCTAAGAAGAAAGGGGCAACCGAGTTAACGGATTTTAGGCTGATCAGTTTGGTGGGATGTTTATACAAGTTGCTGGCCAAGACGCTTTCCATTAGATTCAAAGAAACCATAGTGAGAGTCATATTGGAATCGCAACATGCTTTCTTGCCAGGGCGTCAGATGACTGATTGTTCCCTCTTGTCAAATGAGTATATTGATGCTATAGCCAAGGAGGGTTGGCCAGGGGTAGTTTGCAAAGTGGACATGGAGAAGGCATATGATCATGTCAATTGGGGATATGTGGATTGGGCTCTCCAACAAACAGGCTTTGGAACTAAATGGAGGAATTGGATAAGAATTTGCATCTCCTCATTCCTTTTCGATTCTAGTGAATGGGGTTCCCAAAGGCTTTTTTAAAGGTGGAAGAGGTTTAAGGCAAGGTGATCCATTATCGCCTTATCTTTTTATCATGGTTGCTGATCTTCTAGGGAGAATGATGGGTAAAGAAAATAGAGTGGGTCTGTTGCAATCCTACTACCCGAATAATGACAATATCTTAGTACCGTTCATTTAGTTCGCTGACGACTCTTTATTTATGATGAAGGCAGAGGAGGAGGGGGTGGAGAATTTGAGGTGCATTTTGCTGATTATGGAAGTAGTTATGGGTCTGAAAGTGAATTCGAGTAAATCTTCTTTGAGCCTAGTTGGTTCTACTTCAAATGTTGGGCACCTTGTAGAGGTGTTTGAGTGTAAAGTGGTACCTCTTCCCCTTACTTACTTGGGTCTACCACTTGGGGCTAAAGCCACCTCGTCGAATATTTGGTCCCCGATGATTGAGAGAATGGACAGAAAGCTATCGAATTGGAAGGGAAGATACCTTTCTAAGGGGGGCAAATTAGTCCTCCTTAGAATCGTTTTGGCAAGTGTTCCCACGTTTTTCTTATCACTTTTCTAGGCTCCCATTATGGTCATCAAACAACTAGAGAAAATTCAGAGAGATTTCCTTTGGGGCTCAGATCAGGAAGGAAGAAAGATTCATTGGGTGGGTAGGAAAGATGTTTGTAGACCGGTTTCCCACAGGGGGTTAGGTATAAAGGATTTGAGAGCGTTTAATAGAGCTCTTCTCAACAAATGGTTGTGGAGGTTTGGCACTGAAAGAAGTGCCATTTGGAGGAGGTTAGTGGCAATCAAGTATGGAGAGGATGCTCGTGGTTGAAAAAACAGACCGCCGGAGGGGCTGATAGGGTGTAGCCTTTGGAAAGGCATATATGCCGGGGAAGTCTCGTTCTTTACTCATATCAGATTCAAAGCCAATAAAGGAGAGCGAGTTCGTTTTTGGCTAGATCTGTGGTGCACCAGGGAGTGTTTGGCAAGTCTCTTTCCTTCTTGCTATACTCTTGTCAAGAGCAAGAGAGGTACGGTTAAGGAGCATATGATCAGGACCCGAAGATTTTGTTCGTGGAACATTAAACCGAGAAGAAACCTTAACGACTAAGAGATTGAGGAAATGGGCCGTTTAATGGCCATTTTGGAGAGTTTCTCAATCGGGGACAGGGAGGCTATGGACGAGATGGTTTGGGTGTTGGGAGAGGAAAAAGGATTCTCTGTTAAGTCCGTTTACATGGGGTTAATTGGATTTACTCAATCAGCCTTTCCCCAGGAGTGTGTATGGAATTCTTTGATTCAACTTAAAGTTTCTTTTCTACTGTGGGAGTTATGGTGGAATAGGTCTCCGACCATTGATAATCTTATCAAGAGAAGGATGTACATTCCAAATTGGTGTTGTTTGTGTAAGAAGGATGCGGAATCTGGGAGTCATCTTTTTCTTCATTGTACATGGGTGTGATCGCTATGGATGCATTATATTTATCGCTTTGGGGTAACATGGGTGCAGCTGGGCTCTATGAGAAGTTTGTTTAATTGATGGCAGAACCAAGTGCTTGGCATGTATTCCAAGAGAGGCAAGCAGATGTGGTTCCTAATCCCGGCTGCCCTGTGTTGGGTAATATGGGAGGAACAAAACAGGAGGTTATTTGAAGGAAAGGAGAGAGAGACGCGTCTCATTCTTGATGCTTCCCTAGCCAGGTTATATAGTTGGATGTTCATGGCGCAAAAAAGGGAGGACCCTCCGTTCAGAACTTGGATTTATGATTGGGGCACAGTAATATTAAATGCTTAGGATGTTATGTAGCAGGGCTGCTCTCCTTGAGTATAGCGTGTGTATTATCGAACCTTTTAGTCTAATATAATTTCAGTATCTTTTCAACAACAAAAAAGAAAGGAGACTCTGAGCTTCTGAGACCAAAATAAATAACAAAGGTGATAGAGGATCTCCTTTTCGTAACCCCCTACTACTCTTGAAGAAACCTTCAAAGGAGTCATTCACCAAAACTACAAATGAAGGGAAAGAAATACAAACTTTAATCCAGTTGCACCACTTCCTGCCAAAACTCATTTTCGTCAAGATCGAAATCAAGAAGTTACAGTTGACATGATCATAAGCTTTCTCCATATCAACTTGAAGAACAAGCCCTTCGGATTTGTCCCTTATCCACCCATCAATGCATTCATTAGCAATTAGACTACAATCGAGAATTTTTCTTCCTCTAATAAATGCTCCCTGGTTTGACGAGATAATCCCTCTCATGATTTTTTCTAATCTCCTCATCAGGACTTTGGCAAGCAACTTATAGATGCTATTAAGGAGACATATAGGCCGGAAATCTTTGAGTTCTTTAGCACCATTTTTTTGGGGAATAAGGGAGATGAAGGTTGCGTTTAAACTTCTACACCACGTTGTCTTTCTATTGAACGCCCAAAAAAGTCTACATCACATCACCCCTAACCACATCCCAGAAGACTTTGAAAATTTTCATTGGAAAGCCATCCGACCCCGGGGCTTTATCGTCTTTTAATGAGGCTAAGGCTTCCAAAACTTCCTCGTCACTGAAGTCCCTTTCAAGCTCCTCTCTTTGCTCAAAAGAGATACAATTGAATTGAAGACCTTCCAAGGTAAGACAAATGTTAAAGGGCACCGCATACAAATTAACATAGAACTCCACAATCTGGTCCACAATCTTCTTGGGCTTCGTTACCCACTCCTCTTCCACAAACAATCTATCCAAAACATTATTCTTCCTGTTCATATTAGCAATTTTATGAAAAAAAATCTTGTATTTTTATCCCCTTCTTTCAACCAAGACACTCTGGATTCCCACCGCCAACTGGCTTCTTCCATAAGAAGCCATTTTTGGTACTCCTTCCTTTCTTCCTCTCTCCAGATGAAGTAATCATCTCTACCATATTGATAAACCATTCTTGCCACAGCTTATCAACCCAATTTTTTTATACAACAATCTTATTAACAATTGATCCCAAAACCTTGTGTTAAGAACCTTAAACCACCATCACTTACGTCAAACAAAATCCTATCATGGGCCCAGAACACAGAGATGCAAATCCCTACATATTTGAACTAAGTCAAAACCTCAAGGGTGTCCTTTGTTGTTTTTGGTACAGCTCCATAGTTATGATTTACACAAGGTCTAATGCAATAGCAATGCAGGGGATGGAGAAGACATATTCCATTTGGAAGCCTAACCCAAGATCCAAAGGAGTTGTCAAGAAGAAGCCTTGCTGCCTCACCTAATTTTCAGCTTTAATTTATGTTTTTAGGGTGTCTTTTAGTTTAATTTTGCATGGGGACTTTATGTAATAAGGCTCATACCAATGGGGGAGGGACTTAAGTGTTATTTTTAGGAGTTTATGGAGTGTTTTTTTAAGTTTTTTGATGCATTAAGAGGGCTGGCCATACAGCCATTAGTGTTATTTTATTAATTGAGGGTTTTCAATAGGTCAATTAGCCAAACCTATGTGGCAATTAGATTTTGGAATGAATTGAGAATTTTGGTGCCCACGAGTGGAGTTTCTCTTCCCATAATCTCTCATCTCATGTTAACAAAGGTGAGTCTTTCTCTTTCTCTCTCTTCTTCTTTCTCTCCCAACAATCCAATCTCTTTTCTCCTTCATATTTCATCTTCTTATACTCTCTATTTTGCATATTTGCTTTATTCTTCAATTCTTTAATTGATTTTGCAAGATTCAAATTCAAAAACCTTAAGGAAACCTTTTACTTCTAATTCTTGAATCTAGAAATTTTCGGCAAGCATTACTTTACGATCTTTTTCATCTTACCCAATTAGGAATCCTACTTTTCTTCCAATCTTGTTCTAAACCCTAACTCAACCCTTGATCATCTAAGTAATTTTTCCCCAAATTTTCATTCAAGAAACCCTAAATTCCTTTCTTTAATTCAAGAGTTGATTTCTTGTAATCTTTTACTTGAAATCTTGATTTGTTTAATTAAGTTGATTAATTTACTCCTATTTTTTATTAAAGATTTCAATTCTTGACTTTTTAATCAATTCTTGAATTGATTCAATTAAATCC
>JAOXJP010012227.1:0-17744 GCA_025762735.1 Platanus orientalis | reverse complement strand
GAGTAGCTTCTTCAACCAAATCTCAGACTACAAGAAAGGCTTATTGGTTGTTGTTTTCTACAGATTTTCTCTCCATCTTACTCTTTGTTTCTTTCTTTAAACTCCATTAATTTCCCTTTCTTGAAAGCTATATTTAGTCTTTTTTCTTGTTTTCTTTTCTTGAAATTCCTAGGTTTCTTGAAACACAGGAATCACCCCTTTATATATCTCTCTTTTTTGAATTTCTCTAGGGATTTTATTTCTTTATAAATATTCTCTAATCATCTTGAATTCTTGAACTTCTCCCTTAATTTTCTCTTGGTTCTTGCATTATCTTGCTTCTTAGTTTTCTGGCTTCTTGAATTTCAAGATTGCAAGATTTGAGTTTTTATATAGTTTATTTTTTTATTTTTTGAAAAATGAAATTTTCATTAAAGAAAAGGGATGAGAGATCCCAAAAGAAAACCAAGTATAACAGAGTTTTAGTGATCAACAAAAAAAAGAAACCCAATCCTGCTTAGTACTAGTGATAGAATAATCTCCTAGGCGATGTCATTTTAAACCCCATAAGCATGCAAGGTCTTTGGCCTTTGAGAACACACTATAAGCAGCCTCACAGTGGCCTTCAAAAACCCTTTGGTTCCACTCCACCCAAAGGGTCCAACACACAACAGGGCTCACAAGACTCCAAATGATTTCCCCCTTTTTAGGGATCCTCTGAATATCCCAAGACAGAATGAGGGCATCCAGCTCTAAAGGGAAGGCCCAACATAAACCAATCTCTTTGAAAAAAAAAAAGAGATCAAACCTCATATGCATAGGGGCAATGGAGGAAGAGCTGTTGAATGCTTTCTGCATCACCAAGGCACAAGGGACAAGCATTTGAAAAAATAAGCCCTCAAAATCTTTGGAAATCATACATACCCTCCATAAATGTCATAATTACTCCATAAAATGTCTAATCATACATGGAGGGTATGTATGATTAGATTTCGTGGGTCTGCCCCAGAAATTACAGAATTTCCCTTTGGCCTTTTCCATTATCCTTTTCTTTCTTTCTTGATTTTGTTTCATCAATCTCTCTAATTTAATTCATATTTTATTCCTTAGTTTCTTTGGATCATATTTGGGTGTTTTGAGGTAGCCCTAATTTGGTTGGAAACAACTTTAGAGCTTGGTATTCAAACTCTTTAAATTTTATATTTGCTCTCATGCAATTATTATTGGGCTTTATCCTGCATCAATTCAACAATTGTCACCTAGGTTTGATGATGATAGCCTAGACCTTAAGCTACACAGACACAAGCACACTCATCCATCTTGCATGGATGCCGCTAGTGAGGATCCTGAGTCCTTTATGTTATGTTCATTCTTTAATTTGTTACTTCTAATTTTTAAATTTTATTTTTTTAGATAGGTGATGATAGAATATTATTAATTAATAAAATGGAAAGAGCACAAAAAAAGCTCTCCAAATGAAAAGGAAGGAATCATCTCCCAGGACACACCATTCCTCTCTAAAGAGTGCGCAATACTACCATGTTGTTTGCCTCCCTGCCCTCCATTAGTTACTTTTATGTTCACTATTCTACTAAGTCCTAACCTTCTCAACCTTTTAAAAGACATGAGAAAACTTAAAAGTCAAGAGTAGAAGAGGCATTTCCCCACAACCCATAACCAAAACCTGCTTGATGTGATTTGTAATTTGGGACAGCCACACCTTTAGGATGTTTGCTTTACCTAAAAACATGGCGGGCAACTTCTATCTAAAATTCCATTCTATATATTTTTCTCATAGATCAGAAAATTTTCAGTTCTTTCAAATACATGTGTTTCATAGTGTAGTCACTAAATTAAAATTTGTCAAAATTTCCTTATTTTTAGAGGTGGCGAAATGAAATACCAAGGGAATATAAAATTCTAAAATTTCAAGGAAAATCTGTCTCTATTAGTGAAAGATTGGTGAAATATTAACAAAATTTCATTGATATTGATATATATATATATATATATAATCAGTCCAAGCTAAAACCCACCACAAATCCATTATTTGGCAATTTTTATTTATTTATTCTAGAGTAAAAATAACAATGCCACCCCAATTCTTTGTGGTAAAAACATATTAGGAAATTTTGGACAAATTTTGAAGGTTGAAATTCAAAATGAAGGAAAACCTTCTTTTTTTTTTTTCCGCAAAATTTAGTCGAAATATCAGTGAACTAGATCGAAATATTGTATATGGTCTTTAAAAATGATATCTTAGAATGCTTAGATTAAGTTCATTGAAAATTCCCTATCTTAATGAAATTTTAAATATTATAATAACTAATATGCATAATTAGAAATGCATTACAACTGGAAAAATTAATTTATGCATTATAACATAAATTAAAAATGCATTATAACTTGATATATGGATAACCTAAAAATTATTATATCTTATTAACAATGCCTATGCTAGTGTCCTATTACTCTTCTACTTGTTATACACCCAAGTTGCACCACAGTAAACTAGTGTTCAGCGTTAAAGGTAAGAAACACACGACTTACCCTTCCTTCACTGCTAAAATATTTCTCAAGATCACCGGTGGTAACCCTTGCTGATAAGCCGGTAACATATAAGTTATTTCCAGGATTACCTGCATCTCCAGAATCTCGGCTCCTGCCACCAATATAACAGAAAACATCATATCAAGCTGTGATAATAATAATAATAATAACAAAGAAATTTTAGTAACAAGCAGCATAAAAAAACTCTGATATTTACATGAAATAAAAAAAAGAAGACTCGGATAGAAATTTAGGGTAAACAACAGCTGCCAAAATCAAGTGAGATACCTGGAGCGGCTCCTCCCCCTTGACCTTGACAATGATCTTGACCTGCGAACTCTACGGGGCGAACGGGAGTGTGAGGGAGAGGCAACTCTATGGGGCGAACGGGAGTGTGAGGGAGAGGCAACTCTTCGGGGCGAGCGGGAGCGGGAGGGAGAAGCAACTCTATGGGGTGAGCGGGAGTGAGAGGGAGAGGCAGACCTAAGAGCATAATTACCATACAAATAATTTTTATATACAAGGAAACACAGTTAAAGTGCCAAAATCACAACTTCATTGAAAGAGGACTCACCTTCTTTCTCTTACATATGACATCTACCAGAACAAAACAACAATTATTGAATCAGCATCCAAACACCATAGTATATACTAAAAATCTTTAAAAGAGGTGAATAAATCTAAAACAAGAACAATTTACAGCTAAAACATCAAGGATGCATAAAATGAGCAATCCAATGTCTGATATCATTCCTATATTTTCCAAATATCCCCACCAAACCAGGAAAAAGTTCTAATAACGGGAAAATTCAACAGATTAATCCTCAGAAGAAAAAAAAAAGTAACTAATTATCCTTCCGTCCGAACTTAAACTAAAAATTTGAAGAAACCACAATAAATCACCCACAAAACTACACAGAAACTCGAATCTTTCAACCAATATTGAGACTTGGTACATAAGATATCATCACAGACTTAGATCTTCAACAAATCATATACCAAATCAGTCCTTAGCTTGAAAATGCTCAAGATATTGAGCATTGTCTTCAGATCAGTGATTTCAACAAAACGAAACCCTAAATTTTGGTGTCAACTGGAAAAAAAACAGGGATCGAAGAACAGTAGCGAGAGGCAGAGAGGTTGGGATTCGAAGCTTACCGTTTGGATTCGTTGAACTCCAATAGAGGCGTCTCGGATTTTCACAGGAAAGAAGAAAAGCCATGGATCGGTCTCCTTAAAGGGAACTGTGAAGATTGCTCTTTAATTCTCGTTAATCACCACCGTTCAATTGTAAGACTCCACCAATTAAAATATTAGAGCTTTGGTCTGATAGATTGTTTTCAGCCATCCGATTCATGATTCAGTTACTTGACAATCTTCTTATTACAAATGCTCTATCCACCTTCCCAATGAAGAGGGCACAAGGTTTTAAATAACGGAAAAAACGGTGGATAACGGTAATTGACCGTGACCGTTATTTTAGTCTTAACAGCTTTATCTAATCGGCTCTGGTCGGTTCGGTTTTTGAACCAAACATTTTTTTTTTTTTACATCTCTGCAAAGGATAAATGTATTCATCAACACAAATCTATCTAGAATTGCTCATTTTTTTCATCATAAGCTTGTTATGTATCAACCAAGGAAAAACAATTTTTTTAGTAGTTGGTACCAAAACTAAAACAGTAGATAAGAACCTAAATGACAATTTTTTTTTTTGTTTTTTGGATAACTGAGGAAATTTTTTTTTGAGAAAAAATAGAGAGAATTTACAAATACTAGTACATAACAAATAGGAAGTATTATATATATATATGGAATAATCCCCTAATTTTCATGAATATATTGAACTAACTTCCATGCTCCATTTTCTTTTCCCATCCCCAAACAAATAACCACCATCAAATCTCTTTCTACACTGCATTCCTTTATCTCCATTCTTTTCAGCTCACACAATCCAAAAGAAGATTAGAGATCCCAGACTTCGTAGAATCACACACCCAAGGGGCCACAAACCACATGCATGACAACACCATTGCAATCTGTTAAAACACAAACCAAAAAGATCTCTAATAATTGTGTATATAATCTGTTATTCATTCGACACGTGTAATTTCTTTTCCTTTGATACACCCTACAAGTTTTGTCCAAAGATCTATAATGGAACACCAAAAGCGAAGGCAGCTCTCTAGGTCCCTACCAACGTCCGGGTGCAAAAGCATGGGGCCATGCATTTTGATGCACAAGTAGTATGCAAGGAAATGGAATCCTAGAATGGCACATTACATCTTTGCAAAGTGAATGTATTTATTACTATAAATCTCACTAGAATTGCTAGCTTGCTTTCTTTTCATAAGCTTGTGATATAGTTTTGCTGCAATAAGTAGGGGAAATCAATTCTTTATAGTCAATACCAAAAATGAAGCAGCTGAGTTTTGTGCCTTACCCACAGGGGGCTTCGAATAATTGCCACAGTCAGGGGAGGCCTATCACTTTCAGAATAGAAAGTAAATTCTTTCCCTGGATGATAATGCTATGAGGTGTTCAAAGACGGTTTAAATAGGTGAATTGGAGGATCACATCTTGTGCCTGATGAATGATGTAATTCGGCAAAATTTTAACTACCAAAAGGCAGATTGCCACTTTGTCTGAATCTTAATTACACTTTATCAGTAACACAAGCTGTATATTAAATCAGCATATGTCCTCCAGTGTCCAGCCAAATTAAAAAAAGAGTGGGAGAAAAACTTTATTATAAAAAGATAATGATCCAGCCCATTGAAATATTATGTACATGCACTATTTTGATAACTTACAAACTACCCAAGAATTTAACATGATAAAAACACCCTCACCTTATCTTATTTCTGTTATGTTCTCCTCCATCCCAACACTAACAGTTACTATTATTGTTTCCTTTTTACATTTGGGATTATATGTATAGACAGAACCAACAGATACTCATCCCTAAGAAACCTGCATCTTGAACAACTTCTAGATTTTGGTGCTAAAGGAGAGAGCTGTACTACTTGTAAATTCGCCAACTGATTTCGTTTGATATGGTCCAAGTGTATTATTTTCGGCTCTGTAGCTGAACTGCCCCTACCATGGCATAATTAGAAAATGTTTCCTCTCTTGAAACATATGAATCATCTTTGTGTTTATTCAATATTCACCTCTTGAAATTGAATCCTGTTGAGGTAGTCACAGTCTGCCGGGGTGCCCATGGTTCCCAATGGTTGTGACAGTTGCTTTTGAGCAGAGGAAGAAGAAGGAAGACGTGTATACGGTGACATGCCACACACTGCAAAACTATCAGACATGTAAAAGCAGAGAGAGAGAGAGAGAGACTCGGCATTCCTGTGCCAAAACCAGTAGCTTTCACTGGTTTCTAGTTTCCAGCTGATTGCAGCCAAGCACAATACAACAAAACCCATGAGAACAAAAGCCCAACGGAAACGTTTCCATAGCGTCTTCATAAAATTACTGATCCAACCTCTAATATTTTGCCACCTGTAGCATAGAATATTCCTTAACTTTCTAATGAAAGAAAAAGAGATTATTCATGACATTACCATTTTCCTTCACTTTTCTATTTTCCTTAAATTCTTAGTTCTTACACAAATATATAACATATGTGGTGGATATAAACACAAAAAACACAGTACTTGTTTTTGGTTGATGAGTACAAATACAACATAAATTTTGAGGGGAAATTGCATCATTAGCATGGTTAGGAATGTCATTGCAATACAAATCTGGCTCCAAGCACTGCCCAAATTTTGTATTGTCCGGATCAATGATCAAACAACAATAGACACAGCACCTTGCCGCTACTAACCATCCAAAATGAAGCCCTTACAAGATAATTTCAACTGAACATATTCAACTCCTGCCATTATGATGAAGTGGATTGAAGGTCACCTTTATAGTGTCGGATAACACATACTGATTATGAAAATTGAACTTCACATAGGCATTCAGTTAAGTCAGGAATAGTTCAAGCTCATTTCTACCTGAAATTTTCTTATGGCAATAATAATTTGCAAAATTTGATTAAAGAAAATTCAAGTTACGGCAATACAGAAAA
The DNA here is from genome assembly GCA_025762735.1 of Platanus orientalis. Classification (NCBI taxonomy): domain Eukaryota; kingdom Viridiplantae; phylum Streptophyta; class Magnoliopsida; order Proteales; family Platanaceae; genus Platanus; species Platanus orientalis. The sequence goes on along the minus strand of JAOXJP010012227.1, from coordinate 11,128 downwards.
TGACAAAATGTAGTTCCATTTGAAATGAATTTGAGAATATTCCAGATACAGCTGGAAAAGGAAAGCAGCTCAGAAACCAAGGTTTTCCATATAACAGTAGACTAAACCTGTCATACCACTAATCTGATCTCCAGGTATTTGCTTGAACCTTTTTAACTCAAAAAATAACTACTCAGATCAATGGACCAGTAAATTTAAGTTATCTTTACCCTGGGATAAAAAATAAATTCATAGTAAAGCAACAACTGAGATCTCAACAAGGTAGAGGAACACACCTTTCAAGAATATTTAAACAAAGTCCTGGTGACCAAGAATTTGACCTATTTGTGGTAGAATACTCTATCAGCCATCCAGTAAAAAGGGCTAGAGCTCCGATGGCTATGACAATGATGATGTTGGCAGACCTGCAGGGCCAAACATAGGTGTGGTTAAGAACCTACCACAACTAGTCCATAAAATAATAAATTTAGCATATACTAAAACTAAGTCTTTGCAGATCCATTCACCTGGTTGCACCGGTTGCAGCCATGAGAGCTGTAACAATTGACATGCATGTGTGAATTACCCTCTTTGAAACTTCATCAATAGAAGCTAGGTATACAAAAGTGCTCACAACAGCCATGAAAGAAAGCCAGAAGTCCATAAACTGAAACCAGATTCCAGTTAAAATGTTCAGTGGTAATCTGAAACAGAAACTTAAACAGTAATAAGTAACTAAGAGATATTGATGTATAAAAATAGAGGAAAACCCCAAATTTGATGTAAGGTTAATGGACAAAATTATGCGGAAGCAAAAATATAAATAAACAGTCTAAAATTTGATTCTTTAAATACTTTCAAGTATCCAAAATTTTAAGAAAATATAAGAATTGAAGGGGACAATTAGAGAGATGGATTTAGAAGAGATTAGGGAAGAAAAGAGGGGAAAAAGATAAATAAAAAACCCAGAAGGGAAATTTTGGAATTTCTGGATAGACCCACGAAATTACCAAAATACCCCTTCTCGTATGTCATAAAATACTGAAAATTTCCAGAGTGTTAGATGAGTCATAAAGGTGTACTCATACAAAATTTCATCAAATTATGATAATTTTTTATATAGGAAATTATAAAAACTCATACATGTTGTAGTTCTTTAATGAAGTTTCATAAACCACTGGAGAATCTTTGTTCAGCAACTCAATCCTTGATGGTATTGATAGCAACACTTTAAATGTAGATTGAAAAGGAAATAAAATTGTTAAGAAGAAGAAAGGATGAAGGAAGAATAGAGAATAAGGGATAGAAGAAAATAGGAGAAGAAAAAAATAAAAGATGATAGAGAATAGGAAAGAACCCTAGGTTCCACAAGGTTAATCCATGGGAAAGGGGGGAAAGGAGAAGGGATAAAACCCAAACAAACCAAAATTTAATTCAATAATCCATGTCCACCAATACAAAAATGTGTAGTCCTTCATATAAGCTCAAAACACTAAGAAAATAGCAATAACTAAAATAGAAAGTCCTAAACTAACTAGCATAGTTGCTACCTAAAATTTTGCTAAGCCTAAAACTACTAAAACTTCGACTTTCTAAAAACAAAACCTTCCAAAAGTAGGGCCTTCTAGAGAGTCCAGCACTCCATAAGGATCCTACTTTGACTTCTTGACTCACTGAAATTACTAAAATACCCTTGAACTAAAAAACCCAAAATACCCATGGCATTATTCGCCTTATTACAAAGTAACCCTCCCCTTTAAAACCTTAATTAAACCATCTAAATTACATAATTTAAACCTCGCTCTCTTGTGTGAAGGTACATACAAAAGTCTCATTATACTGTCCACATCAGATATGCAAAAGGGAACAGCGGCAGCCTTAATTATGGATGGCAGAGAAATTGTGGAAGTGTTTAGGATACCATCAAAACTGAATAAACAGAGAAGTGGCAGAAATGGTTATGTACATGATAGCTATTATAGGTCCAGGGCTTTGCTGTATATACTTTTCTTTAAATTTGAAGTATTGTGATTGTAGTGGGCACAAAGTTATGAGTACTCTACTCAAATCATATAAGCCTTGTACCAACCATTTGGGGTAGTCTACATGAATCCTATTCTGCCATTCTTCTCTTTCTGGGGCCATATCTTCATTAAATCACAAGTCATCAGGTCTTTTCTCCTTACCTCGACCCATGCCCTTCTTGGCTTTCCCTTGTCCTTTTATAGCCTTCAAATAGCATCATGTCACTCTTCACTAGGGGTGAAACTTGGGAGGGTTGTGAGGTCAACCTAAGCCCAACCCTTACTGTAGAAGGGCAAACCCAAACCCAACCCAACTCAACCTTGGGTTTGAGTTTACCCAACTCCAAGCCCACTTTTACCCAAAAATAAAAAATAAAAAATAAAAACCAAGCCCAACTCCAGCTATATTTCCCAAACCCAGTTTGGGTTGGATTGGGTTAGGTCAGGTCTGGGCTACTGTTATTTCTCAATGGTGCAGTCAGAAGGTCTTTGTCTATACCTTCACTGATAAACCTATGTGGTAATATTATTTAGAGCCCTTTATTTGGATATTATCAATATAAACCTCAAATAAGTGTCTACTTTCTATGCTCCCAGGGATTTTCTGAGTTCCTTGGGGTGGAAACCTGCAGATAATTAAAATCCTTTGATCGTGTTAATCCAACTGGATCTAACCTTACATATTCTGTTGCACATGGATAATGTAAATCATTCCAAATATTTGACTAAGAAAAATGATTAAATATTAGAATTTATTATATTCTAAATCCTCAGCTATGGGGAGCTTCATCTTTCTATAACTGCTCAAGTACCAGTACTTCAACATAAAGAACCTTATAGAAAAAACAATGTACCTGTAAAACATGAAAAGAGAGAGCACACCAGGTGCCTACATCACAAGCATTATATACTCCACTTGAAATTCCACTAGATGTGAATAGCACCCATTCCGCAAATGCCTGCAGAGAACAATAAAATAAGTCCATAATTTGTGGGTTAGGGCGAATGCTTTGATATACAGAGTAAAAACAAAGAATCTACAGAAAGTGGGATTCATTGAAATTATAGGACAATAACCAAATCTCAATAGATAGTGACTTTCCATTCAGACAGTATGATGGAACAATAAAAATATATATATATATCTGAGACAGTTGGGTTCCATGTGTCAGACGACCAAAGGAATTTTTGGTCCTCTGAACCACTTAAATCAGATCCTCAAACATCTTGGAAGTCTATTGGTTCCAGGTGTCAGACAAGAAAAGGGCTTTTTGGTCCTCTGTACTATTTACATTAGACCCTTTAACAACTTGAAATCTTTTGAAGTAGACAAACTCATAAGGAACATCTGGTGTTCCTAACAGAACTCCATTGAGGGGAAAAAAGCAAATTCTTGAAGCAGCATTAAGGGAATAAAAAATGCAAAGAGTGATTCCACAAAATTTTTGGAGTACCGAGTAGTTCAAGTTCCAGTGATGAAATTCTAATTTCTTTTAGAATCAGCACAATTTGCAGCCTGAGGTAAGAAATTACTTTAACTCCAGTGTGTATAGAAGTTGGACTTTACCTTTCGACGAAGAGCCCAAAATGCAGGCAGTATGGCTGCTGCATTTGAAGATATAAGAGTGACTGACTGCCATATATGCACTGTGCCAGATTTGTCAAAATATGTATTAGATGACAGAGTAATCTAAAGCATAATATCAACTATTAGAGCTGGGCTTGATACGTGAATGCATGTTCAAGTTGCATGACATAAAGAATAAATTTACTGGAAAGCACTGTTCCAAATTAAGCTGCTTTATTGGACAACTAGGTACTAATGATGGAGAAAACAACTGGTATACCCACTGGTTACTTTTTTGAACAATTTAGCTGCTGCTACAGGTATGGTAAAGCCCCAGCTCACTGTTAGATGTTTAAAGTCGATGCACAAAACATATGATTTTATTTTACTATTCATTCAAAACCCAGATTGCCTTTATCAGAGCACACAATTATGCAGTGAATAGTATGATTTAAGATGCATAATAGTTATGTAAGGAAAGTTTCGAAAGTTCATCAGTGGTTGAACAAGGAACTCTTGTTCAAGTTAATAAACTTTAACAAGAGGTATATCTGCATCAGTACTTCAACAGACGTGTACCTTACGCCTTGAGGGAGCATGAGATGTAAGCCTCATGAATCTGGTGCCCAGATGCCTTGCTTTTCACCTTCATTTTTCAGAACATTAATTTATGTACATCTCAGCTTGAACTTATCAACTGTCAGGATCCGATGGCTATAGGTACTTATTATTTGACATTACATACTGATTCGAAGTTTTCTTTTCAGGGTTAATAACACAATTATAGTTCATTTCTGAATTGAGATCACTGTAATTACTTTTCGTGTTCAGAAGTCTATTACCAAATCACTGTGAAAAAAAAAAAAATTAACTAGTACAAAACAAAAATAAAAGTAGGTTACAGAAGGAAGTTCTTTTGCATATGATTTAAAAGGATGCTACCTTCAGGTGATACGATTTCAACACTACAATCAAAGCCTCCATGGTTCCGATCACAGAAACAGTAGCTGAAAAATAGTAAAACAAAGTAAAAGGTTAGCAAGAATGGTTTCTACAACTTCCAGATGTAGATACTAAAATGCTACTAATGCTGATGTCATAGTAATCATTCAAGAGGTTTCAAAGAGAAAAGAAGGAATGAATATTTAACCTGTACAAAGTCAATCCACTTGCATCCCATGAAGACTGACATGTTCCATGAGAAGAGCATTGTTCTGGGCATCTCTCAATAGAAATAGACATAGTTGTATGATGTTTAAAAGAACTATCAGTAGGTACTTGATGCTTCACCCCAAAATTCCAAGTTCCTTCTCTAGAATACAAGATATAAAAATTGGCCCCTTTGTCACTTGAATCGTACAATTTGAAAAACACGGACTCATTGCTACTGCTGCTTGTCCTGTTGGCGTAATGGTAGTCCCAGGTATCAATAGATGGTAACCCACCAAACCTGGCATATATTTCACAATCCATTTTTGCATCTGACTTTAGTTGAATGTGTATATTTCCTCCAGTTGCACCATGAGGAATGTCAAGAAGAAAGTAAGTCCATGCAGCATCTAATTTGTCCCCAAGGGAGAAGTTGCTTAAAAGGGGCTCCAGAAGGAAATTAGGTGACTTCATGGACATCTTTTCACCCATTGGTAAATAGTAAGATTCAAAAGAAACAAATGGTTTTATCTTCCGAACTGCCTGCAGACAACCATTATCAGCAGGTCAATAAATTACTCCCGCAAATTTATTTCTTTAACATCAACAGAAAGAAAAGAAAAGTCATGTATATATAATGAGAAGCACAGAACGTGAGTGCATTATAATGAGAGATGGACATCACTTAACTGAATGATGGATTTGATTATACCCAACAAATTCATAGGAAGAACACTGGGAAAGTGTAGAAATAAATTTAACCATTTTCAAGCATATACAAAAGTTCAAGTGATAAAGATTTAAAATAAACAACAACAGAGGTTCATGTGATACATTTTGGCATATAAACTGGGAAAGCCGGGTGACAGTTGATTAGTGGAGTCAGAATTCAGAACTCAGAAGTCAGAAGTGGAGTCTTGGAGAGACTATATATGAAAGGCAGCAAAGTCACCAATAAGGTAAGAGTCTCATACTGATTTCTTCATCTTTTTTGGTTTAAAATAATTCAAGTAATAAAGGTTCCTTGAATTGTCATAATTAACAAAACTTGTGCAAATTAATCAGGCAATAGTCATCTTAGCCACCTAAATAATCTGCTTGGAACTTCTACTCACATCGCTGAATAAATGGCTGGAAGGAACCAAAGGAAGAAGATAATTATCACGTATCTCTATTCTTTCATCTGGTTTTGGTTGGGTGTAGCTTCTTTGATCAATTTAGGGTGTGTTTATAGTGGATTAAGGAATGAAGTTCATGCTCAATCCACCTTTTGTGTGTGTGTATGTGCACACCCTTCAGTACCCATTTATGCACATTGACTTGATTTTAGCACTCTATAATTATGTAATTGTCATCTTTTCTTCCTAAATCTTTAGATCTATCTCCTCTGTCCCCGGAGCACAAGTACAAACCCCTTCAGCAGTCTTAATGATTTTAACTGCTCAACTTGATGGATCAACATCAGGAGAATTCGCATACCAGGCTTCGGAGTAATTCCAGTTGACGGTGAGCTTCAATGTTAATTACATGTCCATACTTAACAATTGCTAAGATTGATCAGAAGCACCTTCTCATAGGAACTCAAAATGGCAAAATCAAAAGTTCAGAGAATATATATTCATCAATAATCGCACCTGGAGCATGTATCTTTTCCATGTACAGTTTGGTCCAGCCTTTCCCATAGGACATTCAATTATTTGCGACTGCATAGAATAGAAAATATCACCTCTGATATTCTGGTCTTGCATCGATCCATGTACTGCTGACTGACTGATTAATGAGTTGGATAGTAATGTACCAGTGACCAACCTTTGGTGAATGAATTACTAAAGGGTCTTTACTTATATCACTTGAATAATCATGCAAAGTTGTCAGTGGAATTGCATCATGCCGAGCATAACACATTAGCATAATTTCACCAAAATCCACTGTGTTATTTACAAAATGTGTTTGATTAAATCTGACATCTGTGACCATAATCATCAACTGCACTGCTGTCCCTAATACCTCCAAAGAGTATACCTTTGGTTCACCATCACCATGGAATTCAGCCTCATATGAGTTTCTGCAAGAAATCGTATTTTCCACTGTACTGTTGTACAAGTCAGCAACTAAAAGATTTTTTGGATGCTTGTAGACATCAGACCTAGAATAAGAAAGTGGATCGACTGTCAGATTGCAATATGGTCCCCACATTGTCAAGGTTGGGCATCCTTCCACACTAATGTTGGCACTGAAGGAGTATGATGGGCCTCGAGTAATCTGCATTGTTGCCATAGAAGTAGTAGTTATAGGTTCTTTGTATTTTAATTTAAGGCATAAGCTATGAACAAAAAATATCTAATGTGGCAGAAATGTCTGACTTAAGGAAGACCAAGGATCTGATCCAACAAAATTGCACACATGCATATTTCCCAATTCCTATGGGTTTTGCACTTTCAGGCTTCTATGGACAACATTATAGTTTTAGCCAATATATTTCAAGCATAAACCTGCCAGGGTACATAGTGAGCTAAGAAAAAAGAAAATAAATAAATAAAGAGAAGACAAAAAGAGAAATACAAAATGTCTAAGAAATGAATTTCAGAATACTTTGACTGTCATTGCATGTCTCTTTCATCCCAATAATTTGATCAACCAATTTTTTCCTTGTAACAGTGAAGCAGATTTCCATCATTACAAGAACAATTTCTATTTTCCATAGAGTACATTTGACTTTGACCTCCTTTGTAGGATGAAGATGTATTGTTCACACAGTAGCGGATAAGACTTATTTTTTGCTGATGCTGGGAAGGTGTGCATAAAACAAAAAACTCAAATGAGGAAAGATGTTGCATTACAGTTAGTGCACAAGGATGTACTTGTGTAAACAAATGCATACCATTTTTGATTGTGTTCTCATTGGTCCAATGCCATTGAATAGACCAAAATACCAAATTCCAGAAGAGATCTGCATAGAAACATTCTAATTTGTACTTTCTTCACAGTCATTAACCAGATATTAAAGATGAAAAGAAAGATGTAAAATAAATAAAAAATGGAAAAGGAAAGCACTATTAAAGAAATCATGCATCATACCAAACAAACCAAGCAATAGTTATCAGCCATGCATTGAGACATCCAGTTGCAAGAGCTTTATTGGACAGTGAGGAACAGTTGTTTAAAGGTAATATTCTGTTATAATTAATACTAGAAGCCATAGTTTGATAATAAATTTATCAACCATAACATAATCAAGCAAAATGGATCAGTGTTCTCTAGTGGGACTGGGGAGGACCTAGACTCAAGTCTCTCAAACTGCAGATGATGTGCATTAATCTTTTCACCTGAAATTTGTGTGCATCATGATTGATGTGTAAGACTGACTAGATCAGAACTAACTGATCTACTTCTCTGAGTTGTTTACTCCTAGATACGGTGATGAGGACATCATGACCAAGAGAGAGACCTTGATCTATATTTGGAGTTTGTATGTTTTAGTCAAGTTAGTTTAATAGTTTCACAATTTTTTTATGTCTCTTGTGAGAGGGGGGACACATATTTATGAGGGTAATCTGGTCATTAATTGTTAATTTGGGTTTTTATGTCATTTATTTTAGTAGGGAGGGTATTTTGGGTTAATGAGTGTTGGCCTTGGGGCTATTTGTGTCCAGTTTCTATTTTTGTAAAAGACCTAGCTGTGGGGAGTCTTTTTATAGCTCCCACGAGTTGCTCTTGGTATCATATGCGATATTTAGTTTTGAACTTGACAAGTCCTCTTTTTCTTCCTTTGTTCTATAGGTTAGAGACCCAAAACCCTGGAATGCGACTAGGCCCCCACCTAGTTTAACACTGATAGTGGAGGCCACTCGTCCCCTTACTCCGTTCTTTCTTCATCTTTAAAATTTTTACCGGTATCTTTTGTTGCTGAATTAAAACAATTTGCATGAGATCAATCATCAATACTTTGGTTTCAAAGTTTTTGCTAGACCATCACTTCCAGAACATCTAGAAGAGCTAGGCGATCATACTTGTGGTGGATACTAACTTAGAGCTTCATTTTTTGGAGAGAACACATCAGGTTTCCCTATTCTAAGTGTGAAACAGGCTTTGGAACACTTCCTGGAAGATCGAATACCATCTCCATACAGCAGAACCTTTAGTGGATTTGATTTCTCTAGGGTGTTATAGACCCCTGGGCGATCCACTAGCAAGCACCCTGTCTCAGCAAAGTTTCTCCAATTCAAAACCCTACCTAAGTTTATCCTACACAATGACACACCTTGGGATTTGGGGAAGGTATGGTAGTTCTTCAAACTTCATTATTTCAGCCATTGCTTCCATGGAGTTGGGTTGGTTTCAAACAAGGACACTTCAAGGGACCTAATCATCTACAAACCAGGTGCTAGACCTTCTATTTTATACCTCTTTCAATTTCCTAAAGTAGTGACTTTGTGGGACTGTTATGGCATGAGACTTTGGACTGTGGGATTAATTTTCTAAGTCTATTCCTAATGTTTTAGCCTTATTTTTCTGAACCTAATCATGTTTAAACATATCTTCTACCATCTCTTTTCATATATGCCTTACAAAACCATAGTTTCATTGATGTTTCCCATATTTTCACCATGTTTTGATCAATTTTTGAGATTTTCTAGACAGCCACATCACAATTATTATTATTTTTAAATCAATTGAATTTCTAAATACATTAATTAGGTTTCTTTAATGTTTCACACTTTGTTACCTTAACTTCTCTAATGCATGATGACCTTAACTTAAGAACTACCTAATTTTGCATGTGAATTGGTCTAAGTAGGAATTTAGTTTATAACTCTTTATTATTTTTGTAATTTTATATCTATCTCATGCACACTTCACTTCACTTCACTTCATGTACGCTGCATCATATGGTCTGACCCATCTAAGAGGCCTACACAAGGAATTGAAGAAGTGCTTTAATACTAGAGTTTTAGGAACCATTCATTTGATTTCCTTTCTTCATGGTTTTGTTCTATTTTTTTTTTTACAAATCTTAGTCAGTACAGTTTACCCCTGATAGACTTGAGTAAAATTAGGATTTGGTCCTAATCAGAGTTTATTTTTTATATTTTACATGACCTTTTAACTTAGACGAAATCCTCATAGTTAGTAGACTTATTCCTGATTTTCTAGGTAACACAATTTTACTGGAAATCCAGGAAGGGGGTTAAATACCCCATCATTCAGATTGAACCCAACTGAGTTAAACCTGGAGATATTGTTGTTGTTATTATTATCACCATCATTATCATCATCATTATTGTTGTTGTTATTGTTGCTGTTGTTGTGGTGGTGATGTTGTAGAGGAAGCACACAAGGAACTTAGATTGAATACAAACTAAGTTAAATCCGGGGATTGTTGCTGTTGTTGTTAAATATCACTAAGAAAATTCATTAATTAATTATTTATACTAATATAGAATGGGAAACCAAAGCTGGTCTTTGAACTTTAGCCACATTGAGAACTTTTTATCACAATTATGTTAGCTCTCTTTAAGGAAATATTTGTAGTTAAGAGCCTAACATAAAACTAGAAATCATTTGCAGATTATCATAGGCTCAAAGTTTTAACAAGGACTTGATCATTTGTAAATGTCACTTCCATATTCTTCTGCAAACAATGGCACTGCTCCACACTCGAAAGATTCTGTACTATTATTTCCACTAACATGGCTTTTGGCACTAGAAGCCAAACATTAAACCTTAGTGATGCAGTACAATGGAAAAGATACCAAAAAGTTGTTATAAAATAATTCCTAAGCCCTCAAATAATTTAAAATAAAAGGATGTGAAAGCAAAATAAATCAAGAATTGAAATTAATACTTCAAACAATCCCAAAATAAGAGAAAATAGATAATAGAATCATAGAAATAGAGTTTAGAAGAATATAGAATGAAAAGAAGAAAAGAAGGAAACAGACCCAAAAGGGGTATTTTGTAATTTTGAACAAAAAATCCAAAAATTGTCAAAATGCCCCCTGACGCATTAGGGGATTCTAAAAATTTTATGTCTGTTTCTAATGTGTTCCAAGGTTCTACATTTAAAATTTCATAAAATTCCGATAAGATTTGATGCATCAAATTAAATAATTTCAGAAAAAGTAAAGGTTCTTTAATGGAAGTTTCAATAGAAGGAAGAAGAAGATGGAGAAGAAGAAGAAAGAAGAATAGTGACAGAAAGAATGAGAAGTGAGTAGTATAGAAAGAAAGAGAAATTTAGAAAAAAATTAAAAGAAAAATAATAGAGATATACCTTGAAGGAGAGAGGGAGCTTGTGGCTATACTTATGGAAGAAGAAGTGAGAGGAGAGCCATGAGTGACATCAACCATTCTTCAAGGAGAACATGGTTACAACCATAGTTCAAAATCTCGCGCGATACGTGCCGTA
>JAOXJP010012216.1:0-17744 GCA_025762735.1 Platanus orientalis | reverse complement strand
GTACTTGATGGGTGAGGTGAGTAAAGCAACCATAACCATGTCCCTGCATTCACACCAATCGCACTGCCTCCAACACATTCCTATATACACCCCCACCCCAGGGATAATTATCCTATTGTAATAATTTTTCCTGTTAATGCTTAGGAGGATATTTAATTCACAGTTCCCTTTTCTTTTTAACAGATTTTGTCTGTTGGTGCTGAGGTGAGTGAAGTGGACGCTGGGAAGAAGGTATATAAATTATCTGGCTTTAGAGGGATTTGTTGTGGTAATCTGATTGCTGGCAAAATATAGAAACCAGGCTCACAAATGCTTGGCACTTGGAATTTCTCAGACTGTTGTAATGATCTTATTGTGACCTTCAAAGGATATATATATATATATATATAAGTTAATATATTTTTCTTTTGTGTTGTTTGTGCCGTATAAAAGATGATGGTGGTGCTTCTTTTGCAGGTTCTCTTTTCAGATATTAATGCTTATGAGGTAAGTGATGTTATTGTCCATATAGCACTTCATGTGAATACGAAAGTCTGTTTCTGAACAGCTGTATTCTATTTGATGCTCGTGTAGGGCCATTTGTATGTGACACAAACCATTAATTATTACTGTGTAAATTTAGGTCATCGACCTGTAGGGTACATATAAAATATCCAGTTACATCAGGTGCTTATCCGGTCCTTAAGTTATTGAACATACTCATTGCTAGACAATTGAAAATCTAAGCTTGGTCACTAAATTCATCTGAGAAACATGTACTTTTAGGAATTAATGTGTACTTTTTATATTTTGTTCAAGACCCACTAGATGTTTAAGACCTTTTTGGATCCTATTAGAACCCGGCCAAGTTAATTTTGTTTGGCTGGAGTTTGAGCAGCGGGTTCAGACTCCATTTGTGTAGAGAAATGGGTTTGCTGAGTGGCACCCGAGAAACCCAAAGTCAACGTCCAGAATTTAGTGGGTAACAATTCCAACCTCGACATCGGCAACTCACTTTTTGTACTTTACATAACATACATTCTCTTTTCTAGTCTTGGTTTCTAATTGTTCTGTTCATCTGTTTGCATCCGCGATATGCAGGTGGATCTGGGTACAGATGCAAGGCATTGCTTTTGTCGAGCAGGTGAGCTGCTGGCTGTGGTCGAGTAGGGTTGGCTATTCTTGAGGATTTTACCAGAAGGCACAGAAGTTTACTCTTGCGGGAATAAATTTTTGTAAGCTCTATTAAATTGAGGGGGATTTCTTCTTATCTGAAGTTTCACTTCTGAACTATGGAAGCCTTGAATTTTTGGTTAATTTATGTTCCAATTTTTCCTGCAAAATTGCATAACACTGTTGAACCTTTATTTCGAAATGAAGAAAGAATGTCAGATGATCCAAAAGAATTTGAACAAGCTGGAGACTTTCAGGTTTGAATCCATTACGTTTATAAGTTTGTAAGTTGTGAATTCTCGTGCTTGTGAATCCAACGGTTTACAGTCAGTCCTTTTCATGTAATTATATGCCTTTTGCTCCTTTAATAATAATAGAGTTATTAGGGCTAGCGCCCTATATCATGCAATGGAGTAATTCATCGTTTCAAACATTGAATACTGTTAAATCCAAAAAAAAAGAACACTGAATACTGTAAACGGGATTCTGGGAGAGGTCGTGCATGTTGATCCTCTGCAGGATGCAGTTATTGAGTGCAGAGAGAGAGAGAGAGAGAGAGAGCTTTTAAGCTGGTTCAGCTAGGGGATGTCCTCGTAGATCAAAAGTCATCATCTATTCTATTTCTTTTTTTTCAATGATTAAATGATCAAACGCCATCTTGACAAACCATATAACTCCTTTTTTTTTCAAACAAATTTTTTGGTGGGGTGTAACCACAACCATTGAATCAACACGTTATTTTGTGGGGCTGGTATCAGATCTTTCCTTTCATTTGTACTAAAGAATGTAAAGGTTATTGGGGAAAGGTGGCTGAATTGTCTTGGATCAAGATCCTTTAAACAGGCTGAGTTGAGGGCATGCATTGGATAGGCACTAATTATTCTGTGTCTGAATCCTTGGCCTCTTGAGGATATTGGACCTGTGATTGAGAACCATTGAACACTTATGGGTTGAGCTTTTGACGGCAAATTCTTGAGAGTGCGAGGGATGATATAAAGGCTTTGGTGGGTGTTTGGTTACAGGTGGCAATTCTTGTTAGCGGGCTAGGTTCATGTCATGTCAAATCTAGGGTATATGACTATATGGGTCAACCCAAACACACCCATTTATTAATTGTGTCGAAACGGATCGACCTACTTTGACTGAAACATGAATACAGTAAACCCTAACCCACTAATTTCTTGTTGGGTTCTCAGGTTGTGTGACTTAGTGGCGGCAATTCACGTTGGTAGGTTTTGTTTTTGTCATAGCTAGTTAAGGGTATATGATTATGTGGTTGGCCTGAACACATCCCATTTATTAATTGTCTCAAAGTAGGTCAACTTGCTTTGACCCAAAACATATGATTACAGTAAACCCTACTTACTAATTTTGTGTCGACATTACCACTCCCTTATTTTGTTACCAGGGATGAAAGGAGAGGAGTAATCATATCTCAGTGGAAGCTTACATTCGAAGTTGTCGATCAGTGAAAGGGCAGATATGACCCTAAACAAAGCAGAATGGCGGAACAATATTCATGTTGCTGACCCCAAATAGTTAGGATAAGGCTGTTTGTTGTTGTTGTTGGAATCTTAAATCAAAAGTTGTCAACCATTCAAATGTTGTCATTAGTGGATTATTTGAGTGTAAAGACCACATGTGGGGTCCAGTTGAATGCTATTGTGTGTGTTTTTAACTACAACTTTTTTCCCCTCATCTTTGTATTCGATACCTTTACTGGTTAATAGGTATTACTGTTAGAAGCATATATTATGCATCAGTAACATAAACTGTTTCTTTAGTGGTTGGTTTTTATGATCTTTTCTTACACCCTATTACTCTATTAGTTTATTCATCCGCTTGTTTTTCCCTTCCTCTATTGGGGGACCTATTTGCATGCTTACCACCTTAGATCGCTAGCTAGAAAATCAGTTGCCCTATTCACTCTCCTCAATATGATTATTCTTAGAATTATGTAACAAAAATAGTGTTTATATTTTGCGAAATACACCATCATATTACTTAATCCGATTCGAAGAGGCATAGACAAATCAATCTTTTTGACGATATTCCAGGTCTCCCAAAAAATTGTGTAAAGGAATGACCGCATTGACGTTGGGGTTGAACAAATTTTGGAAAAAGTCTTCCCTCTCAACAGATCTGCACAATTCAGGGAAAAATATTCACTTCCTCAAAATGCCAAAGTCTTGGGGATATATTAGATTCATTAAAGTCCAAAAAAGGTCAACTAATTCTTTTGTTTCTTTTAACCCGTAAAAATATCTCTTCCGAATTGTCAAAACCAAATATAACCTTTCTAAAACCAATTTAGGAAACATGTCAATCAAATACCTATAGGCTCCTGTAATAGACTAGTACAAGTGGCTCAAAGGTCTCCTTGTGGTTTGACGTTTTTCTTCTCTAGTTCTTTCTTTACTGTCTGTGTGTTTTTACAGAAATTTTCTCATCATTTTTATGTTTAAAGTGGATGACTAAGACCCTTTATATAGAGGTTGATCCTTAACAATTTTTCAATGAGTGGAATTAAAGGACCAGCCCATGACGGATCATCTAGGAACACCAACAGTCAGAACTAGTTGATTGAGGATACTAACAGTTGACTTGAGAATAAATTGACAGTCTAAATAAACCTTGCTATTTTATTGGGATCGGTTTGGGAATGCTTCCCTTAACTGACGCTAACCGCCGCCCCCTGTCAGGGGGCAGGCACATCAGCATTGAAAAGTGATTCACACTTTTTGGGGGAGGTGCAAAATCACTTGTCAGCGCTGATGTGCCCCACCCCTGACAGGGGGTGGTGGTTAGTGACGGTTAAGGGAAGCGTTTTTTATCCTCTTCGGATTGTATCATGTGGCTCGAATCTGCTAGAGGACGACTTTGGCTGTGATTTAGGGCCATGTCTGGTTGCCTTGAATTGAATAGAAAAAGATATAAATAAATAAATAAATAAAAAGAAAGAAAAAGAAAATTACACAATAGAGAAAGAGGAAAGGAAAAATCTGTACTTTTCTATACCTTTTCTCTGGCAGTTTGGTTGTCAAGAAAAAGATGAAAAACTTGTGTGTCACAGTTTTCACATGAAAGTGAAGATTTTCAGGCAAGAATTGTGTGAAAATAAAATGGTAGCTGACGAGAAGAAAACATAGGTGCCTGAGAAAATTTGGAAAACCGAGGATTTCCCATTCTCAGCAACTAGACCACTTAAAAATTATTTTCTCAAGAAAAATTCACCCAGAACTACGAGAAAACCAAGCTTTGATCTGCTCGCATTCACCCCAGATATGACTCCTTAAATCTTGCCTTGACTCACTTCATCCAAGTTACTTGCGATCCAACAGTTCAATGGTCGTGATCAACTCAGATGCTTGCAGATCGTGACTTGGGTTTCTCCATGATTAACTATATTGCCCATGATTGGATCCGCTAACATTTTGATCTAAATCAATTAACAATCCTCATCTACTTATGGTTCAGCCCCCACGTGCCACTAGAGAAATTGGCAATGCAGTAAACATGCAAAGTGTGAGCAGATCATCACCATTGAGCTGAATGCACGCACAATATAATGCACCTTGCTAGAGGAACACTACCATTAAATCATTTTTCTTTCAAATTTCATTAGATTTTCCATCTTAAGCAAGAAAACCTTGAACCAAGGAAACATCTTAGGAGAAGAAGAAGAAGAAGAAGAAGAAGAAGAAGAAGATGCAATAGCTAAACTTGCTATGCATCCATACATAAATTATCATTGTATTACGAATGAAGAAGAAGAAGATGCAATAGCTAAGCTTGTTATGCATGCACACATAAGTTATCATTGTATTTGGACATGTGCTTATCCTGCAAAACAGTCATGGATTTGCATGCTGCGGAGCATTTGGTGAATCGTGCAGTTATGACTCCTCCAGTGATCAGTCGGGATCGTCTCCAGCTCAAATGTGTCCTGCATCAATTCAATTTTGTACTGACAAGTAACGAAAAAAGTGAAAAGATTTTTTTTTATCATAGGTTTAATGATGCAATTCATTTTTCTTTATCATGTGTCAGCACAAAATTGATGCTTGATTGACGCTGGACACCTATTCACTGGAGCGATCTGGACATACATGCATAGCACCATAACACAAGCAAGTGAAATTCACTTGAGAAGCTAACTCAATGAGTTTGAATGTGATAATCCACTTGGTCAGGACTAGCCCTTTTGGTTGTCTATAGCACAATGCTCGACATGTAAAAAAGGTGCCTAGGGCCCTGCATTTGACAAGGGTACTTTGCTAAATGCACATGGCTACTTTATCCCATGTATTTACCAAATGCCTTTGATTTTTTCATGTAGTATGAGCTAAGTAATGAACGAGAAGCCAATGCTTAGACCAAATTGACTAATGGATTCAAAATCCCAATGGAATCCACTGTTTGTAATGGTCTAGATCAGCTTAAGCCACTTGGTCTAGCATCCATCTCGCCCATAGCCGTCTCACCAAATGGTATTAAGGGTAGTGTGCTAGATAAGTCTATTTTGTGATTACACTTGGATACTTTCTCATAATTACATTTATCCAAATCATTTTTTTCCCCTTAGGGTGTTACATACTGACCTATGGCCTATGGACAAGCAAGGAATGTAAACTAGTTGGACTAGCTGATCCAAACTCCTGTTTGTGGGGTTCATATTGAAAAATTTTTACAGGGCTACTTAATTTTTCTTTTTTACTCAAATTAATGGGAAAATTTCACTGTCTTATTTAAACTATACATATAGTTACCCTTTTTCCCCGACTAATATATATTCTTTCTCAAGAAACTAACCTTATCGGTTGCCTAATAGCCTGTTTGGCACCCACCTGTAATGTAATTATTTCATTTGAGTCTCTGAAGGCATTTGTAACCATGAGGTGATGGTTTGTAATGAACTCATTCAAATTTATACTGATTTGTTAACTACAATTAGAAATGAAGTCATCTTAGGTTTTTCTATAATATAAAATGATTAATGTTATTAAGCATAGATCGGTGCAAATCTGAATGAGTTCATTATAAACCATCTCATTGCGGCTACAAAAGCCTTGGTAATCAGAAAATGAAATGATTACATTACAGGTGGCTGCCAAGCATAACCTTAATTAATTGAGTAGATAAAACATAAAACATCAAATGAATAAATAAATACAGAAAACCCACTAAGAAATAGGTTTGGTGGGCATTATTCCATAGGGTCGTTTTATACCCCTAGGGCCGATTCAGCATAGGGGGACCAATTGGCCTTACGGAACCAATAGGTCATATGTGTGTAACCGGTTAAAATGTTTTAATTCATATCTATCAATTGACAATCATATGCAGTTACAATATAACTGCGTACACATAAGACAATTCATAAAATGTTTAATTTAGATCTATCAATTGACAATCATACAACTTGAATTGAAGAATCTATCCATAAGAAATTGAAAAAAATCAAATTTGTTCTAACTTCCAGAATATTGTTCAATGGAACACTTGGTTATATAATGAAGAGGTTTTTCTCAAAATGGTTCAAAGTTATAGTAAAATTGTCAAATAACAAGGTAAAAAAAACTATTTCTGAAATCAGTTTTTAATTATTGATAATTACTTTTTTAGCCATAAATCTCTTATATGATATAACAGGCAATCGAATCCCTCATTCGGTATCTTTCTCTTTTGGGTCATCTGTCAAAGATGAGATCGAACTTTGTTTTGTATTTAAAAGCATAGTTACCAAAGTGAGAAGCGAAAGCAAGAAGTGAGGCTCAATAAATCCTCGTAAAGCAAGAAACGAAAACCGATTAAGAAACATTTGAAGAATAGGTAAAAAGTGATTGAGAAACAAGTAAAGTGCAATATGAAAGTAACTTCAAACCATTAGAAAAAATGTTATAAAATGATTATTAAATGAAATAAAAATAATAGGTGAATAAGTGATTACGAGTAGGTAGTAATAAAGAAGAAGTGTACAACCAATAAGTAATTGTACAATAATTAATTACTAGTAGAAAGTAAATAATAATAATTTATGATCAATAATTTTAACTATAGTACAATAGAGTTAATAAACTTAATAAAGTAGTAAAAAACCTAAAACTTATGCTATATAAGTAACGAAGAAACATGACATATAAATCAATATGCAAACTACTTGTTATTAGTAAGATCACCTAATTATAAGGATTCAATTAAGATGGTTTTAATACAAAGTATTTTATAATTGGAATACTAAATCATTTATTTCTAGAAAATCATTATTAAGTTTCATAAATAATATTTTATTTAATACCAATAACATAGGATTTACATTAAATAAAATATATTTTATTTCCTAGATTGTTAATTTTCCAATCGATTGTATAGATATTTTTACTCGTTTTCTTTAAAGGCTTCTACTTACATCCCCAATCACTTCACCGTATTTCCCACATTTGAGAAGTGTGTTTCTCACGTTTGGGAAACGCGCTTTCCACTATTTAGAGTAGGGGTTTAAAATTAGTTTCTTAAGAAGCGAGCTTCCCACTTTGTACTAAAGCTTCCCTGCAACTATGCACAAAAGGCCTAACACGTGTCCATGGAGAATAAAAGGGAAAAAAAATAGGACGATGCCATGGTTTGAGTCACCAACTTGGATCATCTATAGGCTGGTCTGCAGTCCTACAAATGACATGTGGTTAATATTTTAAACCAGGGTTAAACTAACCACAGCTGCAACTAACCAAGGGCCCCTTTTGTCTCTCTCCACGTAAATCTCCCTCACATTCCAGAAAATTTCCTTTTTTATCCAAGGATTCCTGGCAGTTGATTTCTCCGGTGAAGCTTCGTATCCTCTTTCTTGGTTCTGATTTTAGATCTTATTGTATTGCTGCTATTTTCTTACTAGTCAGAAGTGGTTTTGGTGATTTTAAGTTTTGTAAAGGATATTGGAAAGCTCTTGGCTGCAGTCGAGCGTCAGTTTTGTTACCTCGTTCATTACTGGAGAAACACTAATAATATAAAAACTCAATTTGAAAAGTTGAAGGGAACAAGGGAAGATGTTGAAGCATCTGTTGATGCAGTGACAACGAATGGAGAACTAATCAAATATGAGGATCAAACGTGCCTAAGAAATGTGGAAGCAATTATAACAAAGGTGCAGGAATTGAGTGATGAAGTCCAAGTGAACAAGAGATGTTTCAATATTTAGGTGGTGTCCTGATTGGATCTCGGGGTACATATTAAGCAAACAAGCATAAAAGGAATGTTAGGCCTGAAACTGGACAGGAGACTGAAATCGGAAGATCGGGTAGGCTGAATGAGAGAATAGTGACATAGAATAGGATCCTAGTAATATTGGACAATCCTTGGTGTTTGTGTTCAATCTCCATCAAAGGATTATGGCTTCACGTTAGAAGAAGCAAGTGTTTCTGTTGAGTTGACACTACAGAGCACGGTTTCCTTTGTTAACCAGGAAAGCTACCGGCGAAAAAGCTCGGGAATAAAAAAAAGAAAAAAAAAACCCGATGGGAATCAGAGATCAAGTCGCCGGTGTAGCTCCCACAAAACCGATGATACGGTCACCAATATTTATGCCAAATATTTAGGAGAGTAGTGACGATGGAATAGAAAAGGGAATGGGTTGCCAAATTTGGTGGGTTAAGGGTATAAAAGGAATAATAAAAATATCTTAACCGTTAACTACCACTTTTTTTTTTTGTTTTTCCAAAATTTTCCCTTTAAAACCCGTTTTTGGAAATAGTTTTTTTTTACCTCGTTATTTGGCAATTTTACTATAACTTTGAATCGTTTTGGGAAAAATCCCAATTAAAGGGATTTTGCCAAATCGACTCAAAGTTCTGGCAAATAATGAGGTAAAGATAAAATATTACTCAAACTGGATTTGTGCAATATATAATTACTTTTTTAGCCTTAATTCATCAACTATAACTTATTTCTTCCCATTTACCTCCCTATCTATCTCTGACTACGGTGAAAGCGGTCCTCTGACAAAGATGAGTCAAAGAACATGGCCAGTCACATTGGATGCCACACACTACTCTGCTCTTCCCTTGGCAAATTTATGTTGAAGACGAAGCTCAGTAAGAGCTCATGACTTCCTAGTGTACCATTTTTCAAAATTTTATCTCATATTTTTTAGTCCCACATCAGTTGAGAGAAAGTTCTTTTGCAAAATATAAGTTAATAGTCACCCTCACCTTGTGTTTTTGAGAGAGAATTCTCTCTTGTGTTGCCAAGACGTAGCAAGGTCCATTGCACACACACATGGGCAAGGGCTCAAGCACGGGTAAGGGTGTGGGCAAAGGCTTGGATGCAAGGGCACTTGATGTGTATTTTTCACTTCGCATGTGTGCATCGATGCGGAGTCTCATTAGGGGTTGCAAGATTCTTTTTCAATGGTGCATATGCATTCTCGTGGAATCCGAGTTGGTCACAATTGAAAGGTCTATTTTGGGACTGGTTCATGACTAACTTGGATTTGCGAATGACCATGGGACCTGTGATCCATGACTAAACTTGAGTTGGGTTAAAGACCGTGACTAAGTGTTGCTAGGTCAGGTTGCAACTAAACTTGGATAGTGACTAAGTGTGTTGCAACTAAGCTTAGTTAAACCAGTTTGGTCCATGGGTTGTGATTGAAGCCCATTAAAGCTCGATTCGTGACTGAGCTCAGTCGCAGATGGATTGGACTTAGTTGTGATAGCCCAAAATATCCGGAACAAGCTTACGAAACAAGCTAACCCATACAAAGCCTACGTCTCACTGGCTTAGTTGTGGGAAAGAGCCCAGATTGATGTCCATTAAGAACTGGACGCATATAAGGGGTTTGTGATATGGGATTGGAGTCCATCATCACTATATATTCATATAGAAGTGGGATTGAGACCCACTTGTGACTAAGGCATCTAAACTGGGCTAAAAAAAGAGTTAAGAGTGAGACCAAAGAAGAGGGAGAAAAGGTAGTGACTGAAGGTACAATCTTGTGGGAGGCCTTGACTATCTTCAAGAAACATAATAACGACACCTCTATGTCTTGGGTCACTTGGTTTTAATTTTATTATATTAAAATTAATTTACTTTTAAGATTGCAAAATTCAGGGATTAATTGGAATTGTTCCCAAATCCAACAATTTGAAGATGTCTATGACCGCTGCAAGCGCAAGGCAAACGTGCACCCTTTAAAACCTAGTTTTGATGCCAGTAAGTTCAATGGAAACAACTTCAAGAGATGGGAACGTTGAATCTTGTATTGGCTTCAACATCTTGAAGTCTAGTATGTATTGGCTGATGAACCTACTGTATATCTTACTCCCACTGGTACCACTAAAGTAGGGATTAAATTGACAAGCAAAGCTAAAGAGAAGTGGGATCATGATGATCAAACTTGCAATCATCACCTATTAGAATCATTGACTGGTGAGTTGTCCAAACAGTTCTTTAAAGATTGGATACTAGGCCCATTCTAGAGTAGTCCTAAGAGAAGTCTATCTTGGTGATTAGTCCAACAATTAAAAGTTCCAAGTTTAGAACTACTTGAAATATAAGATGGTTGATAATTGGCTCACTCTAGAGTAGATTAAAGAGTTGCAAAAGATGGTTGATTCAATATCTACTGCTGGCATGCCACTCCTCTAAAGTACTAAGTTAATGTTGTAATTGCCAAGATTCCACCCTATTGGAATTGTTATAAGCTCAAGTTGATGAACAAAAAAGAAGACATGTCCATAGAAGTCTTGAAGCATCACCTAAGAATTGACGAAATTTACATACAAAAAGGAAGGAAAGAAGAACCTTCTGTAAAGTCCCACGTCGTCAAGAGTAAGTCTGGTGACAAGGAACCATTGAAAAAGAAGTGGTTTAAGCTACACTCCATAGATAGAAGAAGTTTTTCAAGAAAGATAAAATCAAATTCACCTGTTTCAACTGTGAAAATCCATGTCACATTGCTCGTGATTACCACAGTAAGAAGCCTACTAGTACAAGCAAGGACAAGAGAAAAACAATTGTCAAACTGGAAAACCATTTTCATGATCATTGAATTAAATTTGGTTGGAGATAATGTTGAATGGTGTTAGACTCTGGCTCTACATGCCACATTTGTAGTGATAGGAACTTATTCAATTCCTATGATATTGTAAATAGAATGAACATGTACATGGAAAATTCCACCAATTCCAATGTAAATGTAAAGGGAGAGGTTTAGTTGAAAAT
This sequence comes from Platanus orientalis, assembly GCA_025762735.1. Taxonomy (NCBI): domain Eukaryota; kingdom Viridiplantae; phylum Streptophyta; class Magnoliopsida; order Proteales; family Platanaceae; genus Platanus; species Platanus orientalis. The sequence goes on along the minus strand of JAOXJP010012216.1, from coordinate 6,374 downwards.
CACTTCTAGGAAGTTTTTGTTTCTACAACATGTGTTGTATGTCCCATAAATTAGAAAGAACCTCATCTTAGGGCATTTGTCAAGCATGGATTCAAGATGGTGTTTGAATCCAATAAAGTTGTCTTGTCTAAAAATAGTGTATTTATCAGCAAAGTTTTTGGCACTTGTGGTATGTTTAAGTTGAACACTATCATTAAAATACCAAGTTCTTTTGCTTACATGTCTGAGTCAAGTAATCTATGTTATGGTAGATTATGAGATGTTAATTATAATTAAATTAAGTGAATGATTGAATTAAGATTAATAACTAATCTCAGTGATATATCTAATGAAAAATGCATCACGTGTAGTAAATGTAAAATTATACGTAGCTCCTTTAAGAGTGTAGAGAGGTCAACAAATGTTCTAGATATAATACACAATGATATTAGTGAGATGACACACACTCTTACAAAAGGAGGTAAAAGGTATTTCATAATTTTCATCGATGTTACGTCCAAGTATATGTATGCATTTTTATAAGGAAAAATGATGAAGTGTCCGAGAAGTTCAAATCTTACAAGGCTAAAGTTGAAAACTCCCTTAACTTAAAGATTAAGACACTAAGGTCTAATCGAGGTGGAGAATACATTGACTTATATTTCATTAGGTTCTACAAATAACATAGAATTAAAATAGAAATGCCAACACCTTACACTCTTCAGCAAAATGGAGTTGCTAAGAGAAATAATCACACCTTAACTTAAATGGTTAATTCTATGTTGACAAGTTTAGGTGCATGTCCAAGTCTATGGGGAGGAGCCTTGTTGACCATATGCCACATATTGAATCAATTCCTCAAAAGAAACTAACTATCACACATATGAACTATGGAAATGAAGAAAATTGAATTTGGGTTACTTCAAGGTTTGGTGTTGTTTCAATCAGGTTAAACTGTCGAGTAAGCATACATCAAAGGTTGTTCCAATAAGAATAGATAATGCATTTATTGAATATTCTACAACGAGTAAGGCTTACATATTTCTTAATTTGGAAACACTTGCCCCTTAGACTTGTTGAGTATGTTATCAATTCCATGTCCAAAAAGGGTGTACGTAATTGAGCTTGTAGTAGGACTCATGGTTTGTAATATTATATTATATTGAGTCTATAAGTCCTAATCTGAGTCTAAGTCAAAGTCAAAGAGCAACGTTGAAGACTAGAGATGGACCTACTGAAGAAGAGACAGGAGCTTACATGTTTATCAAGTGAAGTCTCAAAAGCAGAGACACAAGCTTCAAAAAGTCATCCTTTAGAGTCACACAAGTATATATAAAGGTAAAAATTAAAGGTAAAGTATGTGGTGTAAGTGTGGTTGACCAAACCTAGCCTAGGTGTGTTTAGAAGACCACGCATGGACCTAGAAAGGTAAAGTCACTCCTCATTTGGTTTAAAATATGTTAAAATTGAAAAAATATATTAAAGGACCATTAAGAGGGTTTCCAGGGTTTCTTGAGCAAGTTTCAGAGGAGTTGGAGTGATCTAGGAACTTTCGAGATCAAGCCCAAAGTGTTTAGACACTTTACTGTGCATTCTGAACTTCTAGGATCGATCCTGAAAGTTCTAGGATTGATCCCAAAAATCCATGGTCGATCTTAGAAGAGTTAGGATTGATCCTAGTTGGAATTTTTCTGGTTTCTACTTAAGCTAAGCCCAGGATCAATCCCAACTTTTCCAGGATCGATCCCAGGTCCTAGAAAATGAAAATATTGCGCGAAAAACTCCCAATTTTGGGGGATTTTATGTCCATTATGAATCCAACCATTTAGGGTTATTAGAACCTCTATAAATTTGAATCTTACCCTCACATTAACCAAGTCTTGAACTGGATTCATGTAGCCGACCCCAAATAGTTGGGATAAGGCTGTTTGTTGTTGTTGTTGTATTATGATTTCTCATCAAGATAAGGTTAGGATTTTTGTGAAAAAGGAGAGGAGTCTCTCTCATTTGTTAATTGGGTGAGTTTACCCACGATCTCTTGAGCTTGATTGGCATACAAATCAAAAGACGATCATGCACTAGGGTTTCAGAACCTTCAAACCCTCCAAAAGTTTCATGAGAAAGAGCCTAAACACAGGAGGTAAATATACATTTAGCTTCATATCTCTGAAACTATTATGCTAGATAGTTAAATCTTGTTGTTTGGAGCCTTGTTGACTGTGGTAAACATAGGAACATCAGCCTAACTATAGGCAACCACATTTACATTAAGATTCCTCTATTTGATTGATATTAGAGGAATAATCTCTGAGACCTTCATTCAAAATCTATTAGCAGAGATTAATTAAGTGTGTGACCATAAGTATATTAGCCAAACTAAAGGCATTTACTCTCAAATTTATATTCCTCACTTGAATAAATTTTAGAGGAATACATATTGTTCTCACTGTAGTAAAACCAGCCCATTGAGAGTTGTTTACATATGAATTTCCATTCTTATCTTTTAATTAGCAGATATTTGATTGTCTTTGCCGGAGACACTGAGGACGAGAATACCTTCGCCAGACCCATTGAGTGTGTATTGATAGTGACTGGAGTTCACTTATTTTGAGATGTACTATTGGGTTTATTAATTTTCCTATAATGGTATAAATACTATTAATAAAAATAGTAAGCTTAGAGGAGAGCTTTTGGACAGTAGATATAGGCTTGGATTGGCCGAACCACTATAAATATTATTTCTTGTGTGATTGTGCTTGCTTTTATTATTCAAATTATGTTGTTTAATTATATTAACTCTAAAATAGAATTGAACCACCAAGCTCATTGTCATCATTGTAAACTTACATTAAATTAGCAATCACACTTTAACTTGTTGAGACAATTCTAGTGTGGACTTTAGAACTCGGTAGGTTGAACGGTAAAAAGAATTTCCAAAGAAATTGGCATAATCCTATTCACCTCTCCCCTCTAGGATTACTATACTTTAAACATAGAATTTCAATTGGTATCAGAGCAGATGGCTCTATATTGGGCTTAACATCTTGAGCTAGATCCTACCTAAATCCTATAGTCACCCTATGGCCTCCAAGGATAAAGGATATTCAACCTCAAGGCCACCATTTTTTTATGGCTCCAACTATGCCTATTGGAAAGCTCAGATGAGCATTTTCCTCAAGGCATTGGACTTAGGTGTGTAGAACTTTGTTCTTCACAAATATATCAAACCCACTAAGGAATAAAATGATTGGGACACAAACAAAAATAATGCATATAGTGCTAATTACAAGATGCTTAATGCATATAGTTTATACTATGAGTGGAGAGGAATTTAGGATAATGCATAGCCTAGAGACCACTTAGGAAGCATGAAACCTTTTTGAGATTACCCATAAGGGTCTTAGCATTGTGAAGCAATCCAAGCTATAAACGCTCACCTCAACCTTTGAGGAACTAAGGATGGGAGAAGATGAAGAGTTTATAGACTTTCACACTAAACTCCAAGATGTGCTTAACTCTATGAGAGGACTTGGAGAGAGTGTGTCTAACTAAAAAATTGTCAGGAAAATCCTTAGATCGTTACCTAAAAGGTTTCATCCCAAGGTAACTACCATTGAAGAGAGTAAGGACATAGACACTGTAAATGTATATGTTATAAATTCCATGAGTAGGAAAATACATGGTTGATAGACTAGGCTATGACTTGTTGTAGCTAGAGTCTAAGAGGTTCTTGTGTCCACAACATGTAAAGATCACACTCTTGAAGACCAAGAAGACTCCAAAGAAGCAAGCCGGGATTATCCGAGGACTAGAGCATCATGTTCGTATCTCCTGTGTCCTTCCGCATCCACGAAGGTAAGTGAGAGTAAGAAACACTTTAGAGAGACCCTCTTGGCCCCATCACCTCTTTCCTAGAAGTAGAGATGGCCTTAGAGTCAATCTACAAAGTTCTAGGAGAGTATAGCGCTCCAGGGGATTTGGAGCGCTCTAAATTGAACTGTAAAAAATTTGACTAGTTTGGAGCACTCCTAACCAAAGTGGAGAGCTCCAACATAAGTGGAGCGCTCTAAACTAGGCAGAACATTTCAAGTTTGAAATACGAGTTCTAGATTTGTTGCACGTTTTGGATGATTCTCATCCAAGGGTTGTGGTATACCATGACCTCTATAAAAGAGCAATTTTGCTCTTCTAAATCTAAGGGTTTAAGGGAATTTGCAAAAGGGATTTTGGGAAAGAAGAGAACTCTACAAACTCCACTTTCTATACACTTTCACCAAGCTTACTATAAAGAAGAAGAGAGAAGTTTCTTTCTTTTGAGGCCACAAAGGAGTTCTCCTTTACAAGAGAAGAGATGAGGAAGGTCGAGGATAGTGCATCTTCACCTTCTAGCTTACAAACTCTCAACCTTAGGGTTGAGGTAAAGCTTTTGCTTCACACCTTGGAGTTTGATTACTTAGTAGTTTATTTTGTGGTTGTATTGCATATTTTGATCACTACTACTTGTGAATCCTTAGAGATTATATCTCCATGAGATATTTCTCCTTTTGAGCTTCATTTATATTTGCCTACATAGAGGTTTACGGTTGTGTGAGTACTTGTTTACTTGTCTTCTCTAAAGGCACTCACACATTATTTTTTGTGGAAGTAGAGAATAACCTACAAGAATATTTGGCTATTGGGAGCCACTCTACATCGGGACTTTGTTTCCCTTGGTGATTAAACTTTGATATTTGGTTATTAAGAGCCACACCATGTATTGGGACATCGTTCCTATTGATTGTAGTAAGCATACCATATCTGGTTATTGAGAACCATCTTGGTATTTTAACCCTTCACTTGTCAATGGTCGAAGATGCTATTTGACAGATTGTAAGACCTTGGCTTGGAGACAACCAAGGTCGTGCTTGTCGGAGACACCAAGCATATTGTATAAAACCTTGGCTTGGAGACAACCAAGGCCATGCTTTCTAGAGATGCCATGCACATTGTCTAAGACCTTGGCTCAGAGACAACCAAGACCGTGCCCGCCAGAGACACCAAGCACATTGCATAAGACCTTAGCTTGGAGACAACCAAGGCTGTGCTTGCTGGAGACACTAAACACGTTAAAATTAGGTTTTCTCATCCCTTTGTAATCATTGTAATTGATTAATAAATTGAGTAGTTGAAAGTGGACGTATGCCCTAGTTTGACTGAACCACTATAAATTCTTGTGTTGTGGTGCGTGATTTTTTGTGTGATTGTCACTTATATTTTCATACTTACAATCATTAGCACTTGAGCACCAAACACATTAATTAAGTTAAACTAAAATTGAACAACACTAATCAACTTAATTAAAATTTAAAAATGGGTAAAACAATTAAAAATTTAATTAAATCCTATCACCCCCTCTCTAGGATTACACACTTAGAATTTAAATTAGTATTAGAGCAAAGTTGCTCTTATAGGGCTTAACAACTTGAGTTAGATCCTAACCTTGAATCCTAGAAATAATATAAAAAAAGAAAAACCCTAGTATCTAGAAAATCCTTAGATACTAGATCCTGATGACCATGGAAGAGTCTAGTATGTCAGTCAATACACCTCCATTCTTTAATGGAAGTGATTATGGCTATTGGAAATCTCGCATGGAGATCTTCCTAAATGCTTATGATCATAGGGTTTGGGGTTTGGTTACCGATGGATATAAGGTTCCTGACAAACCCAGTAGTGAGTGGACCACATCTGAGAAAGATGCACACAAGTTCAACTATAGGGCATTGAATTCCATTGCCAGTGGATTTGTTCACGATGCGTTTAGGCAAATATCTCACCTAAAGACAACAAAGGAGGCTTGAGACCTTCTTTTGGTAACTCACGAAGGAACTAGTACTATGAAGATATCAAAACTTCAAATGTATACTTCACAATTTGAGGCACTAAAGATGGAGGAGGATGAGGAAGTCTCTCAATTCCATGCCAAGCTCTCTAACCTCGTAAATTCTATGAGGAGCTTAAGGGAGGAAATTTTAGAGACCAAAGTCGTTAGAAAGGTTCTTACACCACTGCCTAAAAGATTTAGACCTAAGGTAATAGCTATTAAAGAGAGCAAAAATATTGAAACAATTAAGTTAAAAGAACTAATTGACTCACTTTAAACCTATGAAGCCTCCATCAAGGAACCCACCAAGAAAAGGGCATTGCCCTTAAGGTTGAAGAACCCTCAGGATCCAATGAGGAAACTGATGAGGAATTAGCCCTAGTGGCTAATTGGTTCAAGAAGTTCTTTAGGAGAAATGCTAGGATATCTCCAAGAACAAGTATGTTAGAAAATTCTATCCTAACTATAAGAAGAAGAATGATTCTTCCAAGGAACCTCCAATTTGCTATGAATCCAAATGGAGAGGTTATAT